>JAPKLY010000376.1:139574-152618 GCA_026898435.1 Prunella vulgaris | reverse complement strand
ATTCATAACTATATTCAAGGCTATGTCAAATGACATTTTGACTTAGCCAACCGATCTTTGAATATAGTCTACGAGTGTGTTACCAATTTAATTTTTCCTTGGCACAATCTGGTAATCTGCTAGAGCTTAATAACTTTCCTAGTCATGCTCTAATAGGCCGATGAATCTTGGCCATTGTAAACATGCTAAAATAACATCGTCAAGCTTATATGTCAAGACAGGGTTTGAAGTCCCAAAGATCATTTTTAATCAAAATAAAAGCTCACACAGTGATGAAGTAGGGATCCACTTAGCCATTCTTCTTATATTGATCGTCATTTAAACACATGTAGTATGGATACATATTATGGTGGAACTCTCACTCAATTTGAGCATGTCACTCTTTAAGAAAACACCACACAAGTCTCAGCTCCACTTATTTATATAGCGTCTGACTTGCGTATCATTATATAAGTTACTCTCTCACAAAACTTTTGATAATTTGCACACTCGGTTATCATGAGGCTTTATATGAAGCTAGGACTTACTTAATATTATTATCTAATTATTTTGCGATGTGGTTCAAATCAAGATAACAAAGAAATATTAAACATTCAAATATTTATGTAGAAAATGTAAAGGACAAAGAGAATTATATAGCCTTCTATTGCAAGAGTTGAGACTCTAAGGTATGTGATTTTAAGGATAATATATTTTTTTAGGAGGCTAGTGCCAATAACCTGGGTCGATTCGAAACAAGTAGTATGATTTTTGGTCACATGTTGCTTTAATATGGGCCTAATACTTGGACAATTCTTGCCCATTCTTTATCTTTACATGTTCAAAGTATATTGGGAGCCCATGTCAAAGAGGGTGTTAGACAATTTGAGACGAATTATAGGTAACTATAGTGATCAATTGGATTCTAAAACATATATACTAATATTATTTTTTTATTTTAAATAAAATAATCATTACTTCATTTATTACCTGTTTTTTTTTATCTAATTATTATCCCCTCAATCAATGTAACAACTAGTGACCTTTCCTTTTATTTTATTTTTCTAAATTAAGGACAACACTCATGTAACTACCATGAAAATAAATTTCATTCAACAAAATTAAGGAAAATTGTGAAAAATTAAAATTTTATTCTCATTTCCATCGAAAAATTTGAACAAAATATCTCCTAAGTCATTCTAAATTAAAAGAAAAAAATTACACTTGGCTTAGCAAAAAGAAAAAAATCATTGGATGGTTTGAAGAACGATACAAACTATTTGAATTATGAAACAAAAATTTGGCACAGGTACAAAAATTTTTTTTATAAAGTTTTATCATATTTAACGGGTTAAGCGAAAAAAAAAAATCATTATGAACTATTATTTATGAACAAATTAATTGACCCCATCAGGCGTGGTATCAACTATGAACATTATGGAACGGGATAAATTATCTGATTTTTAACAATGCTCAGTCTTTGGAAAAAATAGTTATGAGTTAAAAGGTTTAACTTAGGAATTGAATTAGTGTCAAAATTATAGCATATTAGGTGTAAAAAAAGACAAAAATTTAAATGAACTCGAGTTCACTGTGAACTCGAATTCTCAATTATCACTGTCATTTGTATACACCTAACACTGTTAAAAATTTAATTATGCTTTTATAACAATGATAGTATATATGAATAACAGTGATATTGATTACACATAACGGTGATACGAGTTCATGTAAATTCGAGTTCACAAGAGACCTACTCGAAAAAAAAATGGTGAATTATTTATTTAATCCACGCTTCAATAACATTGGTCCTAATACATTCGGACCAACCCATATAATCCGATGATTAAAAATTGTAGGCCTACTTATTTAATGGCCCTTCTGTTAATGGGCTTCAAAGCCCAGCTTAATTATCGAAGGACCCAGACTATATACCCCTCCATCCTTATTAGATACACACTCTTTTAATGTATGCATTTTATTTTCATTATATTTTTATTGAAAATTAACTAAATTTCGACAGATACTTACTGGATAAATATTTTTGCGACAAAAATATATAAAAATATTTTGAGTGGGGGTATCTAATAATATTGGAGGGGTATATAGTTGGACCCTTATCGAAGTATATGAAAACAAGGTATTGAGCCCAATATGACACTAATAAAATATTTTAAACGGATAAAAATATATATTGTAGATTATTTATTATTTGAGTAACATTTACGTGCACTAGTCCATATTATACGTGCATAACTAATATTATTGACGAAATATTACATGAAAATAGTTTATAATAATGAAATTGTTTTAAAATATCATATATTTGATTAAGAGTATCAAAAATTTAATCAGGAATATTAAAAACTTGGGTCAATGGTAAAATATTTTAATTCTTATTGATTTTTACGACCTAAATTTTTAGTATTTCTAATAAATTTTGTATACTTCTGATTTAATACTTATATTTTAAAATAGTTTCACGCAACTTATTTCCTAGAATAATTAATACTGTCAATAAAAAAAATAAGGGAAAATTACAAAATAGTTCACAAAATTGACACAAATTACAAATAGATTTCTGTGCAGAAAAAAATATGCTTCTGTGCAGGAAAAAATTATATTTCTGTGCAAAAATTGTGAATCAATTTGTAAATATAGCTACTTTAAGTCACCCTAAAAATAAATATCAATAAATAGATATTATTAAATAAAAGATATACAACAATTTGCCTTATTATTCGGATTAAAGAACAACATTCATCAGTACAAACATATGGTTTATAGGAAACCACGCGTTTTTAGTAAGTATTATTTATAAAAGATATACGTCAAAATTCTCAGCCATAAAATTCAACTAAAATTATTATAAAAAGTAAAGTCATGTAGACAAGAATGGGAAAAAACAATATGTATATTATTTTTTGACATTCTTTTGTATCATTTTCAAACAAACTTTTTTGTCTTAGAAACGACAGTTGGAATCAACAACAGCTCATGCAACCAATACACAACCCTCCGATATATTATAACAACAAACTAAAGGCGGTTTCTTTCATCATCCATCTTCCGACTCTCCTAGATTTTGTTTTCCTCTTAATTAACAATTTCCGCCACAGAAACACCTTTTTCCCTGTTTTCTCTTTTATCATTATACTACAATTATAGTTATAGGACTATCAACATGAAAGAATTTATCTTATTAAATCATACTACCTCCATCCCAGGGGTATTTGCACCTCTAGGATGACACGTGGTTTAAAAAAAATGTATTTTTTAAATAAAGTAGTGGTATATAGGTAAATATATGGAAAATTTTGTGAGTGTGTACGTAAATCGATGCTTCCCTTCACTACAAAAAAAGCGGGTTTTAGCGACCGCCCAGCGGTCGCAAAACATAGCTAGCGACCGTTTTTTAGACTGCTTTTGGCGGTCGCTAAAACACCGGTCTCAAAAATTTAGCGACCGCTTTTATATGGCGGTCGCTAATTAGCGACCGCCATAACGGTCGCAAGAGCGGTCGAAAAAAAAGTCCGGGTTTTGACCCGGTTTGATTTTTTAATATTAGCGACCGCCAGTAAGCGGTCGTTAAATTTATTTTAGCGACCGCTTTTGGCGGTCGCTAACTGTACTAATTAATTGTAATAATAAATTTTATTTTAATTTTGCGACCGCTTTAGGCGGTCGCTAAATATATATTAACGACCGCAGATTGCGGTCGCTATTTATTTTAAATATTTATAATAATAAATTACATTTATATTTTGGCGGTCGCTTAACTTTTACGTAGCAAAAAAAATGTGGTCAAGGTGGTTCGAACCCAGGCCCCTTCGAGGGCTGGCTGTAGAGCTGACAATTCCGGCCCGGCCTACCCGACGTATGTGCTGGGCTGGGCCGGAAAAATAGTGGCCCAAAAAAAATCGGGCCGTTTTGGCCCGGCCCGTTTGGCCCGGTGGGCCGCGGGCTGGCCCGTTTAGCCCGGTGAAATAAATTTTTTTTAAAAATAATATAATTAATAATAATATAATTAAATTTATTTTAAAATAATAGAATTAAAAATAATGGATTCTAAGACTTTTGAGCTTTGACGTGTACTGTTTTCATTTTTCAATACACCTCATAATTCAACAAACCCTAGTTTCTTAATTTTCAATAGTGGAACACACGACTCCCCCTCTTCTCTACTTATGAACTGCTTTTATTATATTAGGACACTATGACTATGAGTAATGATCTTTATTTCTTTATGTTTGTGTTGTTGGTTTGTGGATTGTAAAAGTATAAGTTAACAGTGATTATAATATAATTTTTAAAATTATTATTTTTAAAAAAATGGGTCGGGCTGGCCCGTTTTCCAGCTCTAGCTGGCTGGGCTCAAACCACTTGGCCACGGACCCAGCATCTTAACCATATCATCACATATTTTATATGAGCCTTATTTGACTCAGAATAAATGTTGTAAACTTTGTGCCTGCAAGGAGTCGAACTCGCAACCTCTGGGCATCTCAGAGGTGGATGTTCCACTCGGGCACTTACTTACTTTTGTTTATTTTTCTGGAACTAATTGTATATAACTCCAAATTAAGTCACGTTTTTTTTAAAATCCATCAAATTAATTCCTTTTCGTCTCTAATTTATTAATGTATATATATTTCAATAAAATTTTGTTAATGTTATAAATTTTATAATTTACATTTTTCTTTTTTTATTTTATTCGTCTTTTTGCAATTAATAGTATATAATTCCAAATTGTGCTCGTTTTTTTAAAATTCATCAAATTAATCCTTTGATACTTAATATAAATATATATATATTTCAACCATAAAAATCTAATGTTATACATTTAATAATTTACAATACCAAAATTTTAATTTGTTCATTTTTATTCAATTAATTGTATACAACACCAAATTAGCCACAAATTTAATATTCTAAATTACTACAATTTGATATCATAAAAAATAATTTTGATGTAAAACATAACATAAAAATTTTAAACATTCAAAATATATTAATAAAAAGTTAAAATACTAAATATTCAATTAAAAAAAATTGTTCAACACATAAATTAACTAGCCATTAGAATTAAAATCGGGCACCCATCCTTCAAGATCCCCACCATCGGCACCCTCATTCCCATGAGAAGACGCACCACCACCCGTACCGGCATTTGCCTCATCATCTGAGTCCTCCGGAAGTGGAATGTTAGTAGCTTGAGAAACTTGAGCCAACCAAGCCTGCATCTTCCTTTCTTTTCTCTCTTGCTTGGACAACTTGTCCTTCAACTCGGCCACTTCCTGCCAGAGATTGACGTCAGGATGAGAGGACATAGAATATGATGCTGAGCTCTGGCGGTGCGTCTGACGGGCAACCTTAAGCTCCCAACCCTAGTATCTTACCCCTATTGACTCCAGCCAAATCAACATAGAGGCGGTCCTCATCAATAGGGGTAGGTGTAGGGTTCTCCGGAGTAGATGCCGCTTGTGTCTGAGCCTCCTCAAGAGCAGTTTTGAACTTGTTCTGAAATTAAACAAACTAAAATATTAATTTTATTTTAATAGAATAATTAAAATCTATTTAGAAGTACATTCTAATTAGATACTTACGTGAAGCTCGGTGGTGCGGGCATACGTGGATTTCCCAGTCTCATTCACTAGGTGAAGAATGTAAAGACACTCGAAGAGTTTGGGCCTCCGTCCGTACGCATTCTCCTTTAAGAATTAATTATAATAATTTAATTAAATATAATAATTAATTATAAATTAAGAATTATAAATTAAAATACTTACAAAGGCGAGCCCGTGCTCGTAGGCGGTCCGGGAGCCACCGCGATGTATGGCGACTCCTTCTCCGTTCGGGTTGCTCATCCTATTTTCTCGCGCCTTACGAGCCCTCTCCTGGTGTGCCGGATCAGTCCAGTAACCCACCAATCCGTCCCAGATCGCCCGTCCATCACCGTCTTTCCCCAAGTCAACCGTCTCCCATTTAAGTATCCATTCTTTCTTCATCTTGGAGACGATTTCTTTCATCCGGCTCTGTGCTCTACTGCACCATAACTCCTCCACCCTACGGTCGTCTGCCGGATCTCAAAAGCACAATTTCTGAAATTCAAACAATTCCCAACAATTAATTACTCAAATATTAATAATTAATAAAAATATTAATTATTACGCAAATATTAATAATTTTATACCTTAAACTCGTCAAACATCGCTCTCCTCGTGGCATCAGGTACACCAGTCCACGATCCAACTCCATAAGGCCAAGTGACCCTCATAACGCACGTCGTGACGTGCTCAGTGACCATGTGGCTCGGAAGCAAGCTGAATAAAAAAAATTATAATAGGAATATTATATAGGAATTATTATATACCAATAAAATAAAATAAATTATTAATTTACTTACTATCCCTCCTTTACTTCAATGTACGCCCGGGTCTCACGTAGAGGGTGTTGTCGCGATGAAGATCCGGCCTCATTAGACTGGGAGGGCGGGGGCAGCAGACACTCGGGGGCTCGAATCTCTGGTAAAGGGAGGGGTCGTGGCCTCATCCCTCTCCCTCTCCCCTGACCGTCACCCTCAATCTGATCGGGTTGTTGACTCATCTATACCAAATTATACAAATAACAATTCAATTTAACGATTCACAACAATTCAAACAAAAATATATATTAATTCCCAATCAATTCAATTCAATTAAATTCTCAATCAATAATATTACTAACAATATCAACAATAATACTAACAATATTAATAATAATACTAATAATATTACTAACAATATTACTAACAATATCAACAATAACTATCACTAACAATAATATTATCTAATCAATATCAACAATATTATCTAATCAATATCAATAATATTACTAACACTAACAATATCAACAAAAATAAAATAATATACTAACTGTTTTTACATATATTAACATATAATTTTAACATATATTAACATATATATTTTAACATATATATATATATAAAACATATAACTGTCGGAAAAAAAATATTACCTTTCACCGGAGAAGGCAACGGTGGCGGAAGGCAGACGGAGGCGAAAGCTGAAGGCGGAGGCACGCGGAGGCGATGGCTGCTGGAAGCGGAGGCGACGACTGCTGGACGCGGAGGCGACGGCAGCGCGACTGACAATACGACGGCGGCGGTGCGGTTGAGGAGGCGACACGACGGCGGCGGCGCGGTGAAAGTTAATATTTTTGGTGAACTTACCTTTTACGAAATGGTGAAAGGGGTTATATTGGTTTTGAATTTAGCGACCGCCAAAGGCGGTCGCAGATTTACGCGGTAGTGGCCACGTGTCGACTTGGAGTGGATTTTAAAAGGCGGTGTTTTGCGATCGCTAGTGGCGGTCGCAAAATATAAAATAGCGGTCGCTAAATCCTATTTCAAATTCAGTAACCGCCTTTTAACCCCGCCGTTTGGATTTTACATTTAGCGACCGCATAGGCGGTCGCTATTATTTATTTTATATTTGCGACCGCTTTTGGCGGTCGCTAAAGCATTTTTTTTAAAACTACCTTATTATATTATAATGTTAACCCTGTTAATTAACATATAATATTTATATAATGATACTAATCCCAAATTCTAAAAAATGACAATGTTAATTAATTAAATATATATATATACAAAAAACACTCTCTTAATCATCCTCGTCATCGTTATCTTCCTCATTATCATCTTCTTCCTCATTATCATGTTCTTCTCCGTCTTCATTATCATCATCTTCCTCATCATCTTCGTCTTCCTCATCATCTTCTTCCTCTTCCTCTTCCTCTTCGTCTTCATGTACTTCTTCTCCTTCCTCTTCGTTCTCAACAATTACCATATCTGGATTTGCAGCCACTAAATCAACTGAAGAATTTAATCCTTCGTCCTGAACCACTGTTTGAGCTTCTTGCACTTCAGTTTGGAATGGATCTTCAAATTGTGCAGTTTCTAATGTGGATAAAGTAGGCATTTCCACCAACGACCTTGCCTTGACCTTGACCACTGTTCTTAAGTTCAGTTTGCCTGAAGTTGGATACTTGCAATAATAAACCTGAGATGCTTGTGATGCAAAGATGAAGGGGTCGTATGTAGCTGGATATTTTTTGCTGATGTTAATATCAACGATCTTATAGTTTGCATCGACTCTCTTCCCTTCTCGACCCGGATCAAACCATTCACAGAAGAATAAAACAATTTTTCTCCGTGGCCACCCTGGATATTCAACTTCAACCACCTCTTGCAACACACCATAGTAATCGACCAGTGCTTCGTTGAAGTTTCTACTGGTAACGCAAACACCGCTGTTTGAAGTGGCTTTTACTGAAGCATACGCAGCTGTGTGAAATTTAAAACCATTTGCATAGTACCCATTATAACAAGTCACTTGACGTAGTGGTTTTTTGCTCAAGGCTTCAAGATGTGGATTCTGAAGCTGATTACTTTGTCCCTACAAATATTAAATTATTACAAGATTAATAGTATTAACTTTGTGGCGAATATATAATATGAGGTAGTGACTACATACCATTTTTTGGAACCAAAACATGAATTTGTGGCGAACTGCATCGTACACCTCTGCTTCTGTGATGCCTGGTAATTGTTCACGAGTTTGCTCACAAAACATCCTTACATATCACTACTATTAAAATACTAACATAACTTCAAAAAATGACTAAAAATATAAAACTCACTGTATATATGGTTGAACCTCGGGCGTATTCATCAAAGCATAAGAATGTATCGTCTCTTCTTCCCAGTCACTTTGGAAATACCATTTGGTCCCCTTATCGAGTGGTCGACCAGCATGTAAGAATACCGACAGCATACCATCGAACTCACGAAGAGGATGATCTTCTGCGCGACCATCATAGTTGCGAGGCTCGTTTCTGATCCTCGTTTGAACTTGATCACCGAAGTAATAAGAACAGAATGTACCAACCTCTTCAGTAAGATAAGCATTAACAATGGATGCTTCAATGTGTGCTGTATTTCCAATATTACGTTTCAAGTTGTGGAGATACCTAAAAATAGTAAATTCAATACTTAATGAACAATAAAATAACATAAAAATTAGAAAGAAACAAATAAATAAATAAATTTATACTTACCTCTCAAAAGGGTACATCCACCTATACTGCACTGGACCACCATGTAAAGCTTCATACGGTAAATGAACAGGTAAATGCTCCGTTTATTGTGTTCCATTGCGTGCTCCTCAGTCGTTTTCCACAAGTCAGTTACTGTAACTTCTCTCAACAACGAATCACCTAAAATAAAATGTGTATTGTTAAATTAAATACATCAAACTCTTAGAATAATTAAGTACTGGTTAAAATATAAATAATGTATAAATACCTATTCGAACTCGTGGCCTTGGACGCTTTACAGGAGGTTTACCCTTTAGAAATTTCTTTTTGTCCCTCCGAAAGGCATGATCATCACATAGAAACTTCATGTGGTTATCGAACCATGACATCTTTTTACACTTTGGAAGATAAAATGCCTCAGACTCATCCATGTAGTACGGGCACGCTAGTCTTCCAGCTGTCGACCACCCAGATAACATAGAATATGCTGGAAAGTCGCTGATGGTCCATAAAACAGCAGCCCGTAACGTGAAGTTCTCCTTTCGGTACACGTCGTACGTCTCTACTCCCAAATGCCACAAATATAACAACTCTTTAATCAACGGCTGAAGGTAGACATCCAGTTTATGCTTCGGGTTGTGAGGACCAGGCACCAACACAGTGAGAAATATGTGTTGAGGCTTCATGCACAACCAGGGGGTAGATTGTACGGAGTCAACAAAACTGGCCACAAAGAATACTTCTTCCCGTGCATACCGAATGGAGCAAATTCGTCTGTGCACAAACCAAGTCTCACATTTCGCTTCTCACTCGCAAAATTTGGGAACTCTCTATTAAGATGTCTCCACGCATTAGAGTCTGCAGGATGACGCATTTCTCCGGAATTCTGATCAGAACACTCCTCAGCATGCCATGTCATGTCTTTTGCAGTGGCACTCGACTGATATAACCTCTCTAGACGAGGAGTGATGGGAAGATAATACATTAACTTGAAAGTTGTCTTCTTCCTACGATCAGAGGGTTTGAACCTAGGGTGGCTGCACATCCTGCACTGATTAATGCTCTCATCGTCGCCCCAAAACAACATGCAACCATTGATACAACAATCAATCTTCTCAAACGGTAAATCCATATCCTTCAACAGCCTCTTACTTTGATAGAAATTTTCTGGCGCTGTGTTCTCTTTAGGTAGGGCCCGTTTAAACAACTTTGCGAATTGATTGTAGACTTTCTGACTCACTTTGCCTTCAGTTTTGATGGACAACATCTGAGCGTTGAATGATAACTGAGTCTCAGTATCACAACCAGGAAACAATTTTTGATCGGCAGATTTGAGCATCTCAAAAAATTTCTTTGAACGGGGATTTTGTTCCTCCTCCATGGCTGTGTGGTGAACACCCAAACCAGACTCATCAATCATCGTATGATACCGTTGGAATTCATCTAGCTCATCCAATGGTGTAGATGGGTCGCAGCTCGAATCACCAATCTCAAATCTCTCACCTCCACAACTACTCAACTGATCATAGAAGGCAATCATTGTTTCCAAATTATAATTCCACCTGTCTTCGCCATGTCCGGTCCAATTATAATAAAATGGAGCAAAACCGAACATCACAAGATGAGTTTTAACCTCATCTATGCTAAAAAATCTTCTGTTATTGCACTTTCTGCCTGAACAAGGACATCTAATCCGACCACAACTATCCATGAAATTTGGTTTACTACGGGCAAACATAATAAACTCATCAAGTTTCTCGCAAAATTCATAATTCATATTTCCTTGTATCAAACGAGGCATTTCATACATCCAACGACGATCAGGGAGTTCCATCTGATACAAATTAAAAATAAATCACATATAAATTATAAAAAAAGAGTTTCGACTATAAACAAACATATCCAATTTTTTTAATCAAAAAATCAACTATAATCAATTACAATAATTATTCACATTATCAATTCTAATACATGAATATTATAAATTCTAAAATTTAATTAGTCACATGAAGAACACTTATAAAACATATATAATACACAAAATTAAAAAATAAACGGTAAAATTGTAAAAACGTACGGTGAATTAGAAGCAATGAGCACAATATAATAATAGACCTCCACAATTGCCACCAACACGTTGAAACAATGCTCGTTGAATTTGGGAGATTTTTTGGGGTGGGAGTGGGGTTTTTTCCCCGAAAAAACTGAAGAAAATAGAAGCTGATTCTGTTCTATAATCGCGTTTTAGCGACCGCCATTTTTAAATTAGCGACCGCTTTGGCGGTCGCAAAATTGCAAAATTAAATGGGAGCCAACTACCCTAAACCGGATACTAAATTAGCGACCGCTTAGCGGTCGCTAAATTAATTTTTATATTTACGACCGCCAAAAAATGGTCGCTAATATTACAAAACAAACCGGTTCAACTTTTCCGGGTTGCCATGTACGGGTTTAAATTTTAGCGACCGAAATTCTGCTAGCCACCGCTGCATGGCGGTCGCTAACTAATTTACTAATATGTTTGCGACCGCTTCTGGCGGTCGCAAAATGTTAAATTGATTTAGCGACCGCTAGCGGTCGCAAAACGGTAGCTAATTTTCCAAACTTTACCAAAACACCACAGCGGTCGCAAAAGCGGTCGCTATTTGATATTTTAGCGACCGCTTTATTGGCGGTCGCTAAAAGCCGTGTTTTTTGTAGTAATTTTAAGTAGTGTGCAAATTGATTTAGGACAACCCAAGATCGAAAATGTGCAAATTGGTTAGGGACGGAGAGAGTACTACATATTGAATTCATGTAAAAAAGAAAAAGAGATTGTGTGAAAACAAAGGACGACTTTACAAGAAGTCAATCTTAGAGTTGACTTTGTCTCTGTATTTATAGGTGGGACATTAAATTATAATAGATAAATGTATTTCTGAAGCGTTAAATGCGATTATGTGCGACGTGCGAATGCCCAGTATAATTGTTTTTGGATTAGCTCGAGCGCGATCAAATATACCATTAAATAATTAAATTCTCTCATTCACGTGTCTACATATATGAAATTCAAAAATTCCATCATTTTCCTACGTGAGACAAGGGAGCTTCATTTCACTTTCCCCACCTTTCAACTCTTCATCCTTTTATTTTTCAAGTATAAATGGTCAACTTAATGTGTTATAATATCTCAATCAATCAAAATTGAGCTTGAGCATGTAAATATATTATATTTATCTATATATAAAATACAGATTACAAATTGCAATTTATTTTTATTTTCAGCCAAATGAATATACTTTACTATATATGTTAAAATTGGTGAACTTCGGATCGACACCCAAATATCAAACCCAATTTTCTAGCATAATATCTTCTAACATTTCTCTCATTTGTGGATCAAATTTTCTACTCTAATTAACCATTAAATATATATAGGAAGTCCACAAGTGGATATAATTATTAATGGTACTTTGGTTGAAATTTAATTAACTATACCATGTAATAAATTATTTTCTTCAGCGTGTATGATACAAACATCTAGGAAAATAATACAATCATATTTACGAATTATAATTAAATCCCTGAATGTAAACTTGAATAGTGATCTATATACATGCATGAGAGATTTTTTCTCAAAATTCACTCTTTTTTATTATTTGTTTGAGAACTGTCTAATTATATCATATGTGCGTTAGATATTCGACTTTTTTTTGACTGAACATATATATTCGAGTTTAATATAGGGGAATATTTTTGCACATTTCGTCTTTGATGATTCATAAAACAATAAACTAAAGTGAAAGTATATTGGTTAAATATCAACTTTAAGGTAGTGCTTGGATGAGAACTTTTGTAACTGAGTAATAATAGTAATCAAAGTCATAAGTGTGTGTTTGGAATGATTCTAATATGACTTTGATTCCCAAAAACAAAAGAATCAACCATTAGTTCAGCTATATGAGAACTATCACTTTCATTTCATAC
>JAPKLY010000376.1:78918-139564 GCA_026898435.1 Prunella vulgaris | reverse complement strand
TCAACCATTAGTTCAGCTATATGAGAACTATCACTTTCATTTCATACCATTTCCATTCTTATACCTAGTGGCGGAACTATGTGTTCAGTGCGGGTGGTCATGGCCCCCATAATTTTTTTTTAATTAAACATATATATATATATATTTTAAATGAATGAATATAGTGATGAAATTTATGATAAAAATAATGGTATTGGCCCAATTTTGCTGCAACTCTTATTCATTGAATTGACCCAAATAAAATAATTAATGAAAATATGATATATCATATAAATAATTAGAGAAAATACACATTTTTATCATATAAGTTTCGTTGACTTTGGTTTTCGTCCTCTTAAGTTTTGAATTTTTTTTTCGTCCTTTAACTTACCAAAAATTATGATTTTCGTCCTCTTAAGTTTTGAATTTTGGTTTTCGTCCTTTAACTTATAAAAAATTATGATTTTCGTCCTCCAACACCTATAACCAGTCATACAACCGGTAATACACACGTGGATCCATTTTTTCTTTCTTTTAATAAACAAAATACTAATGTGGGGGTATTTGGAGTGAATTCGGTCTTGACAAAATACACTTTTAACCGTAAATTTCCTCCCAAATACCATCCAATACTTACATCCATATAATCTTCTGTCCGGATTCATTTACAAACCGTGCAACGAAACCACAACGACACTTAATATTGCGCTCGAAACTCGTTGATTCATACGAATTTCTTGAAGACATCCCTCTTCCTTTCCATACAGTGAGTATGCGATCAAAATAATTTAGGATTTTAGATGTTTTGATTTGAGGATATTTGTTCCTTTTTTCCCTAATTCTCTCAAGCCACCATGCCTAGATTTGATCGACTAGAGTTTTAATTTGGGAGAGAATTTACGTTTAATCCTGTATTTTATCCATCAAGACCTAATTTCCTCTAAATACCCCCACGTCAGTATTTCGCTTAACAAATTAGAAAAAATTAATATACGTGTGTATTACCAGTTGTGTGACTGGTTATAGGCGGTTGGAGGACGAAAACCATAATTTTTGGTAAGTTAAAGGATGAAAACGAAATTTCAAAACTTAAGAGGACGAAAACCATAATTTTTGGTAAGTTAAAGGACAAAAACAAAAATTCGAAACTTAAGAGGATGAAAACCAAAGTCAACAAAATTTATAGGATAAAAATGTATATTTTCCCAAATAATTATTATATATATATAATATTTGTTTTATTTTTTCAAATTTAATTCTTTCAAATTTTATTTAGATTTGATTTTCTCTTTAATTCTCTCATTTGATACCTTTTTTTTTATATTTCTCAAAAAAAAGTATTAATTTTCTATTGTAGATGAAGTTTCTCCCATCTTAAATAATTTTTACTTAAGTTTATTAATGAAAATTAATAGATAAGATACATCTCTCATATTGTCACATTATGCAACATATAGATCATTAAAAATTACAATAAATTTTTGTCAACTATACATATTAAAAAAATTTGATGCAATTATCATCATCTGTTGAATGATATTTTTATACAATAACATATCATTTTTGCACTAATTTTATTTTATAAAAAATTTACCTTATGATTATTTTTAGATGTATCACTGTTTATTAGTCTGTCATACGATAATCTTTAGTTTGTTCAATTTTTTAATTAATTATGAATAGTTCTTTATGTTTTTTTGGCCCCCCTCACAAAATAATTCCGGTTCCGCCCCTGCTTATATATTATTTTCATTCCTTACAATTATATCAAACACCCCTAATACTTGCTTTCTCAAATATTATATTTTAACAAAAAAAAAGCTAGCTAGTGTTTCTATTAGTAGTTGTAATTACCGTTTGAACTAATTAACACCAAGTACTTAAATCAGAAAAATACGAAAAAGAGATGAGACATTCCGTACAATAATTACATCAACTAAAATTTGGCTGCTTCCACCACCCATGGCACAAAACCTAAAGCCATGCAATCATGCAAAGGCTCAAAAAACGGGTGGAAAAAAACCCAACAAATTAAATTTTAAAAAAAAAAACAGTTAACGAAATTAAAATAAACTTCAGAAACATGAAATATTCATCATGATCGAAGAAAATAAAAGCTCAACTCCTGCCCATTTTTACTCCCATCAGGATCAATCAAATGAAACGACTCCGAATTGGAAGATCCATGAAACCTCTCGAACTTTCCCCGAAGATACATCACATCGTTCTCGAGGCTGGCAACGCCAGCCCCGACGACGACGTTTTCGATTCTCCGCAAAACCTCGGCGTCGGCGGCCGAGGGTTTCCTCTTGACGGCAAACCCTAGTTTTTTTCCATTGCAGTACATTGTCCACGTGGGCATGGACTGGAGGGAGCCCGATTCGCCCTCGCTTTCGAAGGCGAATCGGATCGACCCGCCCTTCATTTCCTTGGCGAGAACATTGGTGGGGATTGCGAGTTCTAGAAGGAGAAGTGGGGATATGGAATTAGGGCTTGTTTGGATGCATAAGCTGACTTTTCCACGGCGGTAGCCGAAGAGGGTACCGGTGATGGTGGATTTGGGAGTGTTTGTTTTGAGTGGATATATTTGAATTTCTTGGGTTTCTTGTGTGACGATGCAGTTGCACGTGGGGATGAGGAGCTCGGCGATGGAGCGGAGGAGCCGCCACGATCGGACTTGTTTCTCGCAGTCCACGGTGGTGACGCCGCCGGCGGAGATTGGGTAGGACATTATCATGGAGGACTTCTCGTGGAGGCTCTCAAGCAATAATAGTGCATAGAATGTATGAATTTATAATGCATGTGAATTTAATTTCAGTCCACGTATTAAATAAATATTTAATTTGTAGGATATATTCCATAATTATGGACATTATAGAATCTGTATTGGTACATACAAAGATTTATTCCTTTATACAATGTAGTTTTATTTTCTAATGAAATACATATATATACATGCATAAAATTTTATTAAATTTTGTATTTAATAAAATATGTAAAATTGGCACGTCAGCGAATGTGCAATGTTCTAGAGTAGCACTTTTCTTTTAATATGCAGACTTAAGTGGGTAAACTGTGCGTCTAATTATTGTGTGGTCTTTTGGGCTGGAAAAAAAGGGGGGAAAGTAGTTGAAACAATAATGGTGGGGCAGGATATGTCTATACTTATAATTTCTTTATGATTATTATTGAGCATTAAATTATAAATTGTATAATATTTTTATTCATACCTTTTCTAAAAATGAAATTATTCATCCCTCCCTCCACGCTCAAACCTAGAAAAACGATATTCTAATTAATTTAACCTTGAATTACAATCAATTAATTAAAGAAGAAATAGTGACGTCAACGTCATGAAGAATCAATCATTAAGAAAAAACATTTGGAACATTTAGTGCGTAAACTATATACGTAATAGTATATTTTAATTGATTTAAGAAGTTGACTACATTAATTAAAGCAAATAAAGATATCAATTGTATACTCAAACAACGGGAATTACCTTGAGGTGATGTATACATAGGAATAGGACAACCATATATGATAGTATATGTCTATTGATACTAGGATTAATATCAAAATTATTCCATAATTTTTGCATTTTTTTATTTGGTTTTATAATTGTATAATATTTTAATTTAGTCTTATAATAATTCAAATCAATTAAATTAGACTCAAATCACCGGAAGTGACATTAAACGTTGTCGTTTTACTCAAGTGCCGGTCGCGTGTTATATTTTCCGGTGAAATTGTCTTGCGTGGTAAATGGAATTCTACGTGACATAATGATTGTATTAAAAAATTCATTAAATTAAATTAAAAATAATATTCTTATTTTCAATTTGCACTAAATTCACTCACTCGGAATGATTCAAATCTTACCGGATAATTTTTACATCCAAAAATCGATACCAAACATTTCCATTCTTCCAAGAGGTCACCACGATAGCTTCAATGTGGCAATTGCATTTGACCGCATGTTAGGTTCCACTAGAATGAGACATCTTTTCAATTTCGTGCTCCAATTTCTTTCGAGATTTGTGAGTGTTCTTCTAGGGTTTTTTGTTCTTCGCAAGTTGTTTTTTCATCGGGGATTCTAAATCTGAATAGTGTGGTGTATATTATACATTTTGTAATTAGATTTTAATTATTCTTTTTATTTTAAGAAAAACTGAAAGTTAATTTTTGGAAATAAGAATATTGTTTTTAATTTAATTTAATGAGTTTTTTAATGCAATCAGTATGCCACGTAGGATTCTGTTGCCGCGTGAGCCAATTCCACCAAAAATATAATATGTGACCGATACGTGAGTAAAACAACATCGTTTATGTCATTTCTGGCGATTTGGAACTAATTTGATTAGATTTGAATTCTTATGGAGCGAAATTGAAACATTACATATATAGTTACGGGATCAAATAAAAAAAGTAATGGAACGATTTTGGTATTAATCCCATTCATATTCTTATTAATTATTTATCCTACTTTCAGTCCGGATGTCAATGTGCGCATGAATAGTACTGTAATTGATTGGAACTCAAACTTATGCAGTTTGTGTTTGATTTAGGTTACGGTACGGATTCTTTTTTTGTTGTGGGTGCAGGTGACGGGACACCAAAATTTCTTTGTCTTAATTGGTATGGGTTATTATCGAGGATGTAAGATGCATTAATTTCATTGTTGAGAATTTTATGGAGCTGCCTCTTAGTCTCATGCCCAGAAAGCTAAACCCATGGGTTGCAAATTGACTACACTACAAAAAAAAAAAAAAAAAAAAATCAAGTTATGGCAATCGGTTCAGCTATCGTTGTTCAACAACCACTAGTTTCATAATAGTGGCTAATATAGTAGTGGCTCATTAAGCCGAGGAGGCGGACTACTGGTAATTTGGGTGACGTTTTGCACCCAACTCCATAAACTCTGGTTCGTCCTTAACATGGTACTCCATCTATTTTTCACCTCCAAAAGCTTTTTTGCTCCGTTTCGAAGAGTTGAGTACCGATCAAAACGGAGGAGCTATATTTTCCGCTGGAATAGCAGGGCGAGATTACTGTGACCGCAAGTACTACGATCTCTCCATTTTTATACTCCGACCTCATCCAAATAAATATAGTTCTCATCAATAGGGGTAAGGATAAGGTTCTTTTGGGGTGAGTGTTGATTGCGATTGAGTCTCGGCAATATTCACATATTTACCCATATATCACTACTTTATTCAAAAAATATATTTTAATTTCTTGAAAAATGTGTCACTTATTAAATACAAATTATTCTAAAACAGAAGGTGTGTTATTAATAGTTGTATAAACTAATACTTTTTTTCCTTGTGGATCCTGCATGTGTCTCATTAAATGATGGTAAATTTGAGTTAGGATTTGCACAATGTGCATGAATTTTTGCCAAATTATACGGTAGGATTTCCAAAGAACCCCTGCCATTAATACTTGCATGACATTATTCTTTTGGATTCTACCGTAAATATCTTGTTTTAACGAAAATGTTTTTTAATTAAATTCAAAAATAAATGTGCACATATATTTGTACTACTCTTAAATATGTACCGACCAGAACAAAAGATTCAGTTGGGAAATAGAAATTAATTTGGAGAAAGCAATGTCGTTGTCGTAGCCTGGATTTGCATTCTTGCTCTTGCCTTTTTAAACTTTGTACTTTTATATGTTTGCTTTTCCAGAAAACGACGACTTAATTAGGGGAAACATTTCTTTTTAATTATTATGATATTTAAAACCTGAATTTTTGTTGTTTACCAACTCTCAATCATAGTTCCTATACCCCACGCGGATTACTTTCCCCAAACAAAAAAAATAAAAAACAATTAATATCATATATTATTTTAAATATCTTTAAGGTATGTTACTTTATTTTAATATGTTAATTAGAAATAAACAATAAACGAATCTCCACAACTCCAGTCTAGTCTATTAATTGTATGTTTCGATAATAAGCAGATCGGATTGCCTATTCCAATTCATGTTGCATTTGATATTCCAAATTGTATGAATTGGAATAGGCAATCTCATCCGAATAATAAGATGTCATGACAAGGTTCAACCAAATAGTAATATTGAACAGAAATGAAGTGATAAATTCTTCCAAGCATTAAATCCCAGTTTTTTAATTGAAGAATCAAATATAAAACTCCAATTCGTAATTATATATATATATATATATATATTTTTTTTTTTTATTTTTTTGTGGAAGTATAAAATTTGCTACATATTTAATCCACATACACACACACACGATACAAATTCACATGATATCTAATCTGGAAGTACAACTTGTGCTACATACTTCGAAGGCCTCTCATTGGTTTGGCTTTGTGAATTGTGAGAGTCTGATACTGAAGAATATAGCAAAGAGCTATTTTTGCTTTTGGGCCAAAAGTCCAATATGAACTTCCCCAAAAATATTTTGGGACATTTTTTCTCTTGGGCCGCGAATGCATCAATAATTCAACATTGTGCAATAGAAAATTATAGGAGAAGCCCATCATCCGCAAAGGTTGTGCGCATAAAGGCCCATGGTTTACATTACTGGTCCAAAGGATGATACAGAATATATATATAAATTAATATGACACTTAACTATGTAAGGTCAAGTATATATTTTTATTTTGATCCAAAACTTTAATTTCACTAGTATTACAAATATTTTTTTTAAAAATGCAAAAGACATGCTATACAAATAGATGTGGTTGTTGTATAATCAATCAATCGAAGATTCTCCTTTTAATTGTTGAATAATTGTAGGTTTCACTAAACTCTAAACAGTTATAAAATTAGTCAGTAGAAGTGTTTGTGCGTGATTAATTACCAATATGAATACTTAAAATCTGAGATAAGATTTATATATTATCTTTAAATTGACTTAGTTCAATCTTTAGATAAAAGATTATAACTGTTCATCATGTTCTTGAATTACATAGTTACAATTATTTTTAAATTTAAAAACTTTGATAAGTATGTCTTGCATATCTAAATTTTAATTTAATTGATCACAATTGAATTGTGATACACAATGCAAATATTTTTTATAGACCAAAAACTAGTCGTTGAAGAGGTGATCACTCTCATTACTTGGTATTAATTGGATGGTTAGCATTGCGAAGAATGTGCTTGCAACTAGAGTTAGTTGGGATAAACTTGTGAAAAGCATGATTGTAGTGTGTGATGTAGACAACTTGAGTCAATTCCTCGAGGATATTTTTGGTTCTCTACCTAGGTAGATATATACAACCCTTTTCCAAAATCATTTCCTAATGGAGATGAGATCTCGATAATGATCTCGATAATCATAAATTAATTTGATGAATCATAATTTTTAGCAACACAAATACTTTATTATTCTATTTTCTTTGTGTTGAAATTTGATAATATTCGTTAGGATTTTCAGTATCTACTTCTACTATTTATAAGAGGAGCTTTTATTTTAATGTAAGAGAGTTGAATTTTGATATTGAACTATTATTATGGTGCCAAGTACATGGTGATCATCTTTTCGTGTTCTGTATTTCCGCTATATCAGTTGGTGATAGCACAAGACCGGGTACGATGCCTCCACGTTGCCAAACGTCTTTGGACCCTGTTACTCATGCCAACACCCGTCAAGATATTATGGTTGAGTTAAGTGCCTAAATGGAAACTTTAGCGGCCGGGATGGAGGATCTCTGCCTCCATGTTACTGATGTCTTATCGTTCACGGGTCATGATCCTTTTTCGATTATCGCTCACTCTCGTAATCTTATATGGCGTGGGAGTCTGTCTTTACAGCCTTACACCACCGAATGCACTCTAGGATGATAAGGAATTTAATTTCTTTTGGTCTCACTTGGAAGCAGTCGTCGATAGAATTTTCGACAGCTACTTGCAATAAGAGGTACACACATCAACACCTTTATCACCCCAATTCCCCTTGTAGGCAGTCCTGATGGCTGTCGCAAAAGTGCCACCACCATCTTCATCAGAAGCCCTACGAGTTCCAACTTCTATGAAGCCCAACTGCGCCGTTTTAGAGGCAGCCAGTCCGGCTACCACCCAACATCACCAGCCACTGCCACAATGTCTACCTACTCACCGGTATCATTTCCAGTGGTGCATCATTGCACCTACAGCGTCGAACAATCGCTCACGCACTAGACACTATTATCATCGATGTCACCCTTATATGTTCATATTATGTTCTCATTTACTAACTATCATTACTACATTAGTAATGATAGTTATTTTAATGCTATTTCAAAAATTCCATTTATTTATCGTCTCAAGACCTTGAGTCCAGTCCATACTGCTGATTTTTTTGAAATCACGTGTCGTGAAATGTTTATCAATACTGCTTTTCCTGGAGATGAGTATGTGATTGTCTCTATTGTCATGCTCCTACAGATTCGAGGACGAATCTTTCAATGTGGGAGAGAATGATGAAGATGGACCACGACAGTGATCTTGAAGATCATAAATTAATTTGGAGAATCATTATTTTAAAGAAAACAAATACTTTATTATTCTATTTTCTTTATGTTGAGATATTGGATTTGTTATGTTTTTTATTATCTTTACTTCTACTATTTATAAGAGCTTTTATTTTATTGTAAAAGAATTGAATTTTAATATTGACATATTATTGTTACTTCGAATATGCAGTGATTATCTTTTTGTATTTTGTACTTCAACTATGTCATTTTCTCCGCCACATCACCATCCTCATTATTGGTAGAAGTAGTACTTCACGTGGGATTTCTATCTCCATAATTTCTACCTTCCGTTGTGGATGCCCTAAGAATAGTGATATTACACAATGAACAAATTTTACAAGAGGGTATGCTTGATTTAAATTTTGTAAATGGAGATTGTATTGTTCTAGACAAATATTAACAAGATGAGTATTAGGGAACTATATAAATTGATTATTTTACACCTTTATAAATTCAAATTTTTGATGAGATAAAATTCTATCATTATTAAATTTTTTTTGCTCATTTCCATCTTCTAAGTTTAAATCTTACCGATTTCACTCATATTCAATTATATATTTATTGAACCTATTCAATATTTCATATGATCATGGAATCAACAAATAAAAAATTGACAATTCAACCAACAATTAAACTATACAGATTAGTTAATTTTACACCTTCATACATCTCACCTTATCTAAGAAAATATAGCCACTCATGGACCATAGCTATAATTAAGGATTATTAAACTGCAATAATAATTTATTAACTAATTAACTTTTATGATTCTTTAACATGAAGTTGCTAAGATGCAATCAAGTTGCCCATCCTTCATGTTTGACTTTTAAATTTGAATATTTTTTTTCGCAAAAAGTTATGTACGATCGTTTACTATTAATATTTGAACAATTGGTAAAAGAATACTATTAATATTTGAACAATTGGTAAAAGAATATATATATATAAATTCATATTGTGAAACAGTTAAAATTTGGCATAATTTATTAAAAAGGCCCCAAACTATTAATTTTTTTTAAAAGGCCACTAAATGATTTTTTATTTTAAGAAACCTTTAAACTGTTCATTTTATTTCATGAGGCCCCTAATAACAAAATTTTATGAATTTTGCTAAATTAATTTAATATTTTACATTGAAAATGATTGAATCAACCAATTTCAATCTTATTAAAATTAAATTCTAACAAATAAAACATACCACATGAATTGTCAAAAAATATCTTATAAAATAAAAAATTTATACTTTAAGAGTCTTTTAAAACAAAAAGAATAATTAATGGACCTAATGAAATAAAAATTGATAATTTAAGAGCTTTTTAAAATAAAAAATAATTTGTGAATTAATTTTTAAAATAAAAGTTGATAGTTTAAAGGTCTTTTTGATCATCATGCAGAATTTGGATAGTAAAATAAATAATACTATTTCCGTTCACAAATACTATAATTGTTTATTTTGGACATATAATAAAAATATATATGATAAATGTATAAAATAAAATTATTTTGAAATATTATGCGATTCATTTATGAATTAAACATACGTTGCTGCCATGCTGGTAGTATTTTTTAACAAAAAAGTTAATATTTTGTAAATATCATTTTTAATAAACAAGTAATATCATTTTGATACTTATACACAATCATTATTCTTTAAATAAAATATCTAATGCTACTCAAATCAATTTCTCAAAGTTTCACAAGAAGAACATTGACTTCTTTAAATCTCAAAATCTTTTATGTATCAATATAGGAAGTCAGAGGTAATTAATCAAAGCCAACATTTTAAATGCTCAAGAAATTATGGCCTTAATTGGTGATTAATCAAAATGTACATTATGTTGCTCAATACTTAGACCTAGTCTTTACTTAAGACTCATTCAAATTAAACAAAACAAACGTACACGTATAAATATATATATATATATATATGTAAAAAAAAACAAGAAGTTATCGTCTTCCCCACAATTCAACTCCTTTCGTTTTCCCTCCTCTGTAATCTATGGGAAAAATCATTAGTTTCAGAGATCTTATCGGATTAATTAAAGACAAGGTCTCTCTCTCTAAAGCCGCCTTGCTCTCACATCCTAATTCCATAACCGTCCGCCTTGCCGTCCTACGCGCCACCACGCACTCTCCCCCCGCCCCACCCGATGACCACCACGTCTCCGCCCTCCTCCTCCTCGGCGAAGCCTCACGCTCCACCGCCTCCCCCGTCGTCGCCGCCGTCATGGACCGCCTCCACCGCACCCGGAACGGCGTTGTCGCCCTCAAATGCCTACTCATAATCCATAACATAATTAAACGCGGGCCCTTTATCCTCCAGGACCAGCTCTCCATTTTTCCTGCCACTGGCGGGTATAACTACCTGAAACTGTCGGATTTCCGCGACGGCGCCACCGCCGGAACGTGGGCTCTGTCGTCGTGGGTGCGTTGGTACTCACGCTACTTGGAAACCCTGCTGTCGACTTCCAGAATTTTTGGGTATTTTCTCTGCTCATCTTCAAGCGCTACTATTAAAGAAAATCAAGAACAGAGGATTTCGTCGTTTTTGAATTCCGATTTGATTAAAGAATTCGATTCGCTCGTCGTATTGATCGAAGAAATCTGCAAATTGCCCGATTCTTTGATCACCGAAGGCGATATGCTTGTTAAAGAGATTATAGGATTATCGACGAACGACTATCTGTCATTAGTGAATCAGATTTTGCTACGACTCGGTGAGTTCAACGAGCGACTGAGTTTCCTGAGTTTCGGTGAGTCGGTCGAACTCGTGTGTGCTTTGAAGAGATTACAAGATTGCAGAGAAAAGCTGTCGGCCTTGTACGTGGTGACGAAGCCTTCAATTCAGATGATTTGGAGCTCAGTTCAAGAATTGAAGGAGCGAGTTGGGTCGTTGAAGATGCAGAAAGAAGGTGGGAGATTTCTGAGTTGGGGGAAGGGGAGTGAGTCGGCTCGGTTTGAACAGCGAGTTGTGTCAACTGGTAGGGACACCCTGCAATTTCAATCTGGAAGGTTTAGCATAAACAGGTTTCCTAGCTTATTAGTTTTGGATAGTTCTGTTTGAATAGAATTTTACATTTTTTTTATTAGAAAGGAGTGTTCATAGTTTTTTGTTTATTAAAAAAAGAGGGAGTCGACTCGGTTTGAACGAGCACATATTAGAGAACCACTAAAAATTCTGTCGTGCAGAAGTTGATTTTCATATGCTTGGATTGTATATAATACAAACATTTGTAGTGATTAAATTATTAATATTTTGAAAATATTGAAAAAAAATTTGTTAATTGTTGATGAAGGGATGATGGAGGATGATTTTAAAAATAAAGAAAGTGGGAAATGAGCATTCTAAATTTTTTTCCCTAGCTATGGTAAATCAATTCTAGCGTAAAACTATTTGTATTCGTGTATTAAAATTTTTAGCTTAATAGTGATATTGTATAATGGAAATAATAATGTCGTTTTAAATTTCATGGTAAAATATATGAGTGTTTTAAAGATCAAATTAGTTCGTTCTTTGTCCCGGAAAAATTATCAAAATATTAAATTAATCAATATAATGAGTTTCTTTAAAAAACCAACCTTAATGAAGAAGTAGGTAGATATCCTTATCACGTTCATACTTGATGTGACAAAATCAATAAACATTTAGTCTTGCTCATGTATCAATTACGAAAATGCACATCAATATGATGTCGAGCGGCCATAGAAAATATCATCACAACAAAAAATAAAAGATCTTATCTCAAAATTCAAGTGAAGAATAAACTTTAAAACATAAAATTTAAAAAGATCATCACAATTCACCTAATTGTAAAAAAAAAAAATGAATGAATTTAAAAAAAAAAATACATGTAAAAAAGTATATATTTCAAATCACGAATTGTAAAAAAATGAGAGAGAAGGGAAGAAATGGAGGAAAGATAGAGATGGATGGGTAGAGAGGAGAGATTTCACAAATGACATAGTTTTGATAAGAATTTAAAATTCCTTCGTTTTGAACATAAACTCAAATCTAAGTATTTGTAAATTTATCTAGTTTATTTGGAAAGAATGATTATTTTTGTGTAAAATATGAAGCCTAAAAGTATCTTTAAATTGCAATAATTTAAAGTAGTTATTATTATATTAAAATTCTCCTAGAAAAGATATATTTTATTTTATTTACTTTTATATATAAGAAATTCAATGGGAAGTAGGGTCAAGGGTGACGAGGGAATAATCAGAAGTTCAGAACCCTGGACCTCACTAATAATAGACACATCGTGAAATCAATTTTAGATATATATATCTGGAGTTATTGCAATTTTAAACTTCTTACAGAGTTTTATGAATACAAAGTGTCACTATTTATAAATAATAATAGTGCATATATATATTAATAATATTTTAAAACTTGATTTTACAAAGTCTTTTATCACAATATTTCTCCTCGCGCCATTTGTTATGTTTCACTTTTTTAATTTTTTTTTTAACACATGAAATTATAATTTTTATGGGTCGTTAATTTTGTGGTAGCATTCCACGTGTTAATAATGTAGATAACTAAATACAAAATACAATACTCACTTTGTCCCAATGTATATATATTAAGTTTGATTCATTTGTTCCATTTTTATATTAATTATAAACTTGTTCTATTTATTGAGTCTTTAGGTCCTTTAGATAGTTTTTAATTTTCCACGTGTTATTTATTCAAATAATGGAACACAAAGAAAAACACAAAAATTGATACATATCATATCATTTGCTATATATATATATATATATATTACCAGTTCCTTTTATGGCAAATTACTCCTAAATTTATAGTCTGAATCTTGTTTTATGCATCAATTGGATTGTATAACTTAAATATATTTTTAAAACTTATTTATAATATTATTGAAAATTACCCTTACTTTAGTTGAAAGTTATAAAATATAACAAGTGTAATCTATCAGTATAAATAAGAGAATTATTATCTTTTTAAATATTGTAAGTGACATGTTAAATTTGCATTTGAATTTGCAAAGTACATCTGTTTGAACAAATAACTTACTCAAAATAATATCACCACACATTACTTCACTCTTACTTCTTTTAAATATATTAATTTTTCTCTGTTATATTATTTGTATTATAATTAAAAAGCGACTAAATAAACCCTCGAATATTTTATAAACACTCCGAAAAATTTTAGATTAAAATATCCTTATAGCATAGGACTAAACTACCTTTTTACATGTAATTTCTCCGTCTCATAATTATTCGCATATTTATTTTTTGTTCGTCCCACAATTGTTTTACACCCTATAAATAAAAATTATTATTTTAATTTTATTTTTACATTATTCATATATTAATTTACATAAAATATCATTACTTTCACAATTAATTCAACTAATTAGTTTATTCTTTTAATAATATAATATTATATATCATTTTACTTTTTTAAAAAATTTATACTTGTTGAAATAAAAACATCTTTGGTTTCTAAGGACAAACAATAAGAATTATTTGGTCATGCACCTAATTGGTAGATTCCTACCGTTTTTATGTTGTCACGCCGTGGTCCTAGGGTTCATAATAGCATTTCTTTTATGAAAACAACATGCTATTCCACATGTACACATTTTTATTCAGACGTTTCACATAAATTTATATATTATTAAAAATGAAATATTAATTTATTTGTATATTCATAAAATTATACACATATTTATTTATATGTCACGATTTTATTTATATTACATATTTTTTTAAAAATGAGCCATCTTCTAGGGTATAAATTCCTTTGGGACGGAGATCTGTATAAACCTGTATTTATGGTGAAATTGATTTTGTCAATTATCATTATTATATATATACGCTATCACTATTACGTATATTCACTATCATTGTTATGCATATATACACTATCAATATTGTTAAAATTCAAGTTTATTTGTATGACAGTGATGATATATATGAATAATAGTAATAATAATTAATTATATATAATATTGATACGACTTCATATGAAAAAAGAGGGTGTATTGAAAATGATACGTGTGAATATCATTCACAAATTTAGACCCTATTGAAATTGAGATTTTTTTTTTAAAGTTGATTTTTAAAAACAATACTATATTATACTTAGAAATTTAAATATCAACTTTTTTTTTAAACAATATTGATAGTGACGCAAACGATCAGTGTATATTGATAGTGTATATATCAATATATGTCCATTTCATGACGCACGATCAACTTTTTTTTTTTTAACAATATTGATAGTGTACATATCAATATATTTCCATTTCATGACGCACGATCAACGCACGATTAACAATACTAGTGTTGTGTCTGCCGGTGCGTTGCACGGAAGCTAATTATACATATTTTTTAATTTAAATAATAGTTGATAATTAAGAAATATATTTTATTTTAGGGAATTTTTTTGTACTATAACTTTACATAATTTTAATAGTTTTCATACTAACTTTCAAATTTTGATCTTATTCATGTAACTTTACCTTTTTTTTTTATTTTTGTCCTGCTGACTTTCAAATATTGATTTTAATTCTATAGCTTACATATTTTTTTAATTTTGGTCTTATAGTCCACTAACTATTTACTATTATAGGACTAAAAAAAGGTAAAGTTACAGGACTAAAATGAAAAAGTGATAAACTTATAGGACTAAAACTAAAATTTAAAAGTCGGTTGGAACAAAGAGAATATGTAATTTATAGGATTAAAATCAAATTTTAAAAGTTAGCAGAACGAAAATAAAAAAGAGATACAGTTACCGGACGAAAAAAAAAATTTTCCACCTAACCTTTCATTCACTTTAACAATTTCAACTTCATCAATAAACACAATAATCCAATTATATCTTCTAAATAAAATTAAATAAATTGACTCAAACATGAAATAAATAAATAAATAACCAAATAAGAAAATTAAATAATATTTAACTAATATATCAAACATCGAAGGATCTTATCTTCTTCTTCTTCTTCTTCTTCTTCTTCTTCTTCTTCTTCTGTCTGAACTTTTATTTCATCAAAAGAAATAATTTGGTGAAGTCAAATGGAGGACAACTCTAAATATTAGTATGAAAAAAAATGTTAATCTTATTAAGGTGCAGTGTGGTATGAGTTTTTCACATATTTTAACATATACCAAAATTTGATGTTATATAAGTTTGCATCTTTTTAATCATATTCTTAAACTTTTTGATAAGTTTCTCGGAACAATAGTCTTGATCTTGCTATCCGACAAATATTGCATTAATGAAAATGTTAGTTCAAACGTGTATTTTACATTTAACAACAACATAATCAATGAATAGATATTTATTAAAATAAAATTGACTATATTCTCATCAATTAGAATCAACTCATAGTAATTTTACTCTTTTTTATTAACAATATTACACTCACAAAAAATTAAATGCAAAAACAAATTTCATGACGCACGATCAACTCACAAAACAATATGTTCATTTTCATGTTACAAACGATCAGTTTCTTCAATCCTTAGAAAGTAACAACCTGAGAATTTTTGCATTTAATTTAATAACACTAATTAATTTTTAGATCATAATTAGTGCTGATTGAGATACTTATGAATTTGAGATGGTTTCTTACATAAATAACTAAGCATTAATTTATACTTTGCATGGGTTGAGATCTTAACATGAATGCCTAGTATAATTTAGATGAATGATCATATATATGGTCTACTGCATGCTTGCAACTAATACACACACCCAAGAATCGTTTTTTTTTCTTTTTTTTCTTTTTTAAAGGTCTGCTCAACTTAAAAGAAAAAATTATTACAGTCCGAATTGTACAATCATATGCACATAGGGAATAATAAAAATTTTATGAAATAGTGAGTATTATTTAGTAAAATAAATAATATTTTTCAATTGAGGTAAGTAATACAATTAGACTAGAGTTTGTCTACTATAAAATAGTTAAATAGGTAGATTGCATGCAAAAGTAACCAAGGAATAATTTTCCCATATATATTTAGTTGAAACGACGAGACAAGTTTTCAAAAGGTGGTCTCTCTATATAATTGAAACGTAAAAGTGTAGCCTCAAAAGAATTGAAGTTTATTATCATTGTTACTTTAAATAAAATTTCAATTTTGCTCCTTTAATTTGAATTTCCTGGCCCTTCACAAATTTGAAATTTTGAATCTAAGTTGCGCAATTACCTTTAAATGGGCTTTCGTTATAAAAATTACCCGAGAATTTAAGAGAGGGGTCATGGGCTTCATACCCATAATTTGATCAATTTAGACCATAATATCTAAGAAGTATATTTTATTTATTTATTTATTTTTATTTTTATAATACAAAGTGAAATATATAAAATGCATTTTATTTTACTAGTTTATTGAATTTAATAAGTACACCCCTCTATAATAAAATTTAATATATATGAGTTCTCAATATAGACCATGATCATTTTTTTTTTTAAAAAGTCAAAAGATCATTCTCGAAAAAGTGAGGCCATATGCTCGATGAGGGGTGTACTTTTATTTGTGGTTTCTTATGAATATTTAAGTATTTTGGATGAATAAAGTATAGTTAGGAAGTATAATGATGTAGTGAGAATAGTTTCACGCCATTTTTTTTTTTTTAAATTTTAAAAAATATAAAATGTGTTTTTTTTTTTTTTTGGTAAAATTAGTGCGATTTCTGAAAATAATTATCAAGACTGTATACGATTTTTGAAATAACTTTTAAAAGTTGCACACATTTTTGAAATATATTTCGAGATGTATGTCCGCTCTCCAATTTTTTTTTTTTCGAAATGATACATTTGAAATTATCAATTAGAAAAAAATTATATTAAAAAATTTATTTGGAATGTACTAATTTGCTGTGAGATTTTCTATTTGAGAGGTGTTTTTCTTAAATATTGGGTCTAAATAATATGGGCCCTTTACCACACATAAGCCTAATGTCATGTCTTGTGGGCTCTTTACTCAGTAGCTATAACACGAAACTCAATATGGGCTTCATATCAAAGAGCCCAATATCACCTAATGGGCTTTGTACCCTGTAACTGCAATATGAGCCCAATATAATATTTCCACAAACGAACCCATACTCATATTTTCTCCGTGCCTTATCATATTCATAAAAAAAAAAGGTCTAGGTTAAATGCACCACTATTATTAGTAGTACACCCACTAAGATAAATACAAATGCCATAAAATTAGCACACCCACCATTAACTCCCTAATATACCCTTTTCTTAAAGAAAACCCTAAAATTTTCCAATATATTTTCTCTCCCATTAAGAACACGATACTCCCTCCCCCATTTTCTTTTTTACTTCATTTCCTTATAATTTTAGATCTAAATTTTCTGAAGAAAAAAATTAATATTACAGATTTTTTTTTTTTTACATTTCGATTTTTTTTGTTGCAAATTTTACCTTTTTTTGGTGTGTATAGAGATAAGGATAGGTGTGTCATTAGTCATTACATATAAATCTAACAATAATTAATATCCATGATGGGTGTACTAGTTACAAGGGTGGGGGCATTTAACCTAGGCCCAAAAAAAGGCTTATTTTGAACTGCTTCAGTGGGCTCAATAACTACCTCGGCCCAATCTATCTTCTTTGAATTGGGAAAGAAGTGAAAAATGTGTAATAAAAGAGTGAAGGTATTGTTTCAAAATATTTTTCAGAACTTCTGTTTGAAAGTATTATTTCAACTATCAATTCGAGACACTAAAAATAAAAAACTTTCTAATTGGATGCCCGATTCATATAACCCCATAGATTAAAGACCCAAAATTTTAATACCGTTTAACTGATGTGGACATTAAATTAAACATAATATTCTCATTTGGCAGCATAATTAATTACAACACATATTAATTATAATTATAAATAGCGTACAGAAGGGGAAAAATGAAAAGCAAAAATAAGATGACAATAAATTTGAACTTTTAAATGAGATTAAGTTTTTTCATGATATGGTGTGGGATCAAATCCATCTAAAAAAAATAACTGCACTCATATTTGAACTTTGTTATTATGGGGTCTCTCTGAGTTAGCTCACCTGGTCACCGGACTACTCACTTGAGTGAGTGACTTGTGTTCGATTTCTTTTGGTAACAAATAGGAGGGAGATATAAGGTTGGCTTAGAGATAATTTTAGAGGTTTGGAGACATGGTGAACCAACTTCTTAACTACTAACAACTAACATTTTTTGATAAAAAAAAAAATTGTAATCTTTTAAGTTGAATGAAATTATTTCAAGCCTTGTAGCCGCCATGACAATATCCTTAGGCCCTCTTTGATAAGACAGGCATTAAGAAAAGGTTTAAGGGTGTAAAATAAAATGTTAATAAAAGTATCTCATTTTTTATAGTTTTGAATACCGATTATATAAATTATTTTTCTTTTGTTTGATAGGGTGTAAAATAAAATGTTAATAAAAATATCTCATTTCTCCCTTTTAAAATCTGGCTCTCTCTTCAACACAAGTAGCGTCGAGGTTAGAGTTTATTAAGTAAGAAGATATTTTACATCTGTATTTGAATTTTCCCTCTCTCTCTCTCTCTCTCAAGTGAGGAAACCTATTTGTTTGAGGATCACAAAGAAAATATTTCTTGGTAAAAAATTAATCCCCGATTGATTTGATGCTTAGAGAGACCCCCATAATAACAAAGTTAAATATTATATGAAAATTGGGAATGCACATTCACAAGGAAAGCTTGTAGGTTTTGAAAGTCACTGTCATCGACGCCAGGGTTTTTTTCACAACGATGAAAATAACTACACAATGATAATTCATTTAAAAAAAATACAATATTTAAATAATTTTGCCCAACTTCCACCTCTCATTTCCTTGTTTGGACGTGGAAAACGTGTCGGGTGGGGGGGGGGGGAGGGTATTCAATATGACTACTACAAGGCTATAGTATGTTACCAGAATTCTTTAAAAGAGCCCAACTTTTACCCAGATTAACCAGTAATATTTAAATTGCTACCTATCATCTGAAAAAGAGAGAAATTGACCTTTTTTTTGGAATGTTTTTCAAGCTACCAAAAGGAGACCTTAATTGAATCTGTGTGAACTCTTATAGTCTGCAAATTAATTATCTGTAGTGGGAAGAATGACATTACAACACTTCCAGACTCCGATAAATAAAGTGAAATAACTTAAATTATTTATTTAATATATAATTTTTCTTTCAATATGCATACACTTATATAAATAAAGTGAAACATTTCAAGTGGTTAAAATCCACTACCTATATCATGAAGTAGCATGTTCAAATATTTATGTTAACCTTTAAAAAAAAAAAAACTTAGCACCAAGATAAAATGTTACATAGAAATGAGTTCTAATCACATCTTTGTTCATCACATCTTTAAGATGCACCGCATTTCTGATTTAGTTCACTAAAATTTGAAATCGATATATTTAATTTTTTTAATCAATACTGAAAACACTAATTACTAATACATAGAATATTGTTTAATCACCTTATATCAAAAAGGGTGTATTGAACAAATATTTTTGAGTTGTTAATAGTCACACCCTTTTCAAGAAAAAATGCCTCCAAAAAAATGAACAAAAAATATTCCTTTCTTATTTTTATTTATTAATACTTGTATGCACTTAAGGTCAGTTTTCAACCTCTACAAAAAGTGTAGAAATACTTTTTTTTTTTTAAATTTGGTAAGAGACAATTTTTTTTTTTAAAAAAAAGTGATTCTCACTATTTAGTTGAGATCTAAAACAGTCACTTAATGTACGATGCAATTCACCCAATTATGATCAACTTGTTAAAAAAAATTGGACATATTTGCACAAGAAAATGGGTGGAATATTAATTTATGTAATTAAAAATAATAATTTGTATATGGAAAAATGTTAATATTCAACATATATACAAACTATTAATTACTCCTATTTTATAATATGACTTTATATTTTTCTTTATGTATGAATTAATACTTTAACAATTTAGATTTTTTTATGCACACAATTGAATTAATTTTTCTTGCACAATTTAACTTTAACATGCATGAACTTTAGTAGACAAGATTTTGTAGTCATGAGATGTCTTAAAGGTCAATTATGTTGTTGCTTCTTTCAAGTTGTCATGTGAACCACCAAGAGCCGTTCATTTGCACTGCAGCCATACTTTTATTTCAAAGGAAACAAAATATTGTGCGGCTATAAAAATGAGATTTTCTAATGCCTTGGCATATAGGGCAATGGCCAATGGGGGAGAAGTGGGCGATTGTAATTAAATAATGAAGGTACCACGTACACAATTTAACGTGGAATTAAATTAGATAATTTGAATAATTCAATATGACAAACACTTAAATACAAATTTCTACAGATCTAAGATCCATAGAAATATTCATTTTTAAATTCGCGGGTCTAAATCGGGTCAGGTCGAATTTGAGTATTTTTTTCCAAAATTCGCGCAGCTTGTGATTTCGCTCCCACGTATGTTACACTTTGGGCAAATGCATGTTACTTTAAGGCAAAACGTGTGTTATAACCAGATTAAATATTATTTTCTACACATTTTCATTTATTTTTGTAGAAGTAAATATTTTTTCACAAAAACTCGTATGCAATATTGCACCATACCTGACCCGTGCAATATCCCCAAATAAAAATTCGCGGATCCAATAACATTTTTAAGGAAAATTCTCGACACTTCCAGAATATATACCACATGAACATATTTGTGCTACTGTAAGACAAAATGTGTGCTACTACATCTTAAAAAGTTAGTTTTTCGTACTTTTAAAGTAACTATAAAAATAATATGTATTTTCCTCTTTTTACAAGAACACATATGTGTATCTTAATTTATTTTTCATTTTATTATTAATTTTATGTTGATAATATGTTGTTAATGTAATAATACCTTATATGTGTTATTATCTCGTCACTCCCAGGATGTATACCACATGAACATATGTGTGCTACTATAAGACAAAATGTGTGCTACTGTAAGACAAAATGTGTGCTACTACATCTTAAAAAATTAATTTTATCGAAATCCTAGAATGTATACCACATGAACATATGTGTGCTACTGTAAGACAAAATGTGTGCTACTGCATCTTAAAAAATTAATTTTATCGAAATCCCAGAATGTATACCACATGAACATATGTGTGCTACTGTAAGACAAAATGTGTGCTACTACATCTTAAAAAATAATAATTTATATAAAAATCAATAAATATTTATGAAAACAAATATTTTTTCTTATAACAATACACATATTGATCTTAAATTGTATTAACATGTTTGTTTTTTACAAAAATAAATGAATATATGTAAAAAAATAACATTTATTCTTATAGTATTACACATTTGACCTTATAGTAGCATAAATTTACTAATACAGTATCACCAACTAGAAGCGAAAATCCTGAAATTTGAAAATTGCCCAAATCCGACCCGACCCGTTCAAGATCCGCGAATTTTGTTATTTTGACCCTATTGACCCGCGAGTTTTCAAAAGTTTCATTTTTTGGCATATATTGCACCGTGCAATATTGCACGGGAGACCTACTCATATTTTTTATGCAATGTAACACATGTATGTTACATTGTATGTGTAACACATATTTATTCTTAATAAAAATACATTTTATTCTATAGTAACACATATATGCTCATATAATAACACAAATTGAGGAACAAATATATGTTACAATTAGAGTAAATATGTATTACTGCAAATTTATGTTACAATTGGAGTAAATTTGTGTTACTGCAAATGTGTGTTACATCTAGAGTAAATGTGTGTTACAATTAGAGTAAATGTGCGTTACTGCAAATGTATGTTACAATTAGAGTAAATGTGTGTTACTGCAAATGTGTGTTACAATTAGAGTAAATGTGTGTTACTGCAAGATCAAATGTGTGTTACTGTATACACAAATATTTATTTATCCTTATAAAAATATATATTATATTTTATGTAACATATATAAGGTATTAAATGATGTATTAAGTACATGCATAAAATATTATTAGCATAAATCAACAAAGAGAATAAAAAATAAATTAAGTAACACATATTTATACTTGCAGAAATGCATATTTTCTTTATAGTTACTTGAAAAGTACAAAAAATTATTTTTTTAAGAATTAGTAACACAAATTTTGCCTAATTGTAACACGCATTTGCCCAAATTGTAACATACCTGGGAGCGAAAAAACATATTCCATCCGTCCCGCTATAAGTTGCTTGTCGCTTTTGGACACACGAATTAAGGTAAAAGTGAAAAAGTATAAGTGATGTGATGAAAAAAATGAAAAATATAAGTGGTGTGATGGAAAAGGTGAAAAAATATAAGTGATGTGATGGAGAAAAATGAAAAAGTAATAGAAATAGTGTAAAAAGTATTAAAAATAATATTAAAGAAGTGAATAGTAGATTCCAAAAAAGGTAAAAAAACAATGAGCAACATATAGTGGGACGGACGAAAATGGCAACATGAGCAACTTATAGTGGGACGGAGGAAGTATTATTAACATATATCAACAAAGAGAATAAAAAATAAATTAAGTAACACATATTTATACTTGCAGAAATACATATTTTCTTTATAGTTACTTGAAAAGTAAATAAAATTAATTTTTTAAGAATTAGTAACACATATTTTGCCTAATTGTAACACGCATTTGACCAAATTGTAACATACCTGAGAGCGAAAAAATATATTAGTAACATAAATCAACAAAGAGAATAAAAAATAAATTAAGTAACACATATTTATACTTGTAGAAATACATATTTTCTTTATAGTTACTTGAAAAGTACAAAAAAATAATTTTTTTAAAGAATTAGTAACACAGATTTTGCCTAATTGTAACACGCCTTTGCCCAAATTGTAACATACCTGGAGCGAAAAAACCTGAAACTACAAGTTGTGCGAATTTTGGAAAAAAATGTCCAAATCAGACCCGATCCGGTTTAGATCCGCGAATTTTTAAAAAATAGATATTTCTATGGTAGAAATTTCTACACAAGTGTCGCTCATTCAATATATATATATATATATATATATATAAGTAAATATTATATATCTCATATGAATCACCCCACAATAAAACTTATTTATAGTATAAAATTAATGTCATTGTATATACTTATTAATACCATTAATAAGTCTGATAATATTAGTTTATATAAAATTTATATAGTGATATTTGTTTATAAGTCTGATAATATTAGTGATACCGTATACCACAGTAATATTAATGAATATGTATATAATGAAATCAATAAATACATATAAACAAGTTGTCGTAGAGTTTGTGATTTCATATAATTTATTAGATTACAAATAAGCAAAGTTAATTGTGTATGTTCCAAACTTGTCAAATTCAAATATTATTAGCCTAAATTATATATAAAAGATTATCACATGATTTTGTTTTGTGCTGGCGTATTTTTATTATTTTCAAGTAAATAACATTTAAAACCAACAAATTGACAATATTTAAAGAAAAATGTCTCTAGTGAACTCAAGTTTACATTAACTCATATCACTGTTATATATATTCATCATTATCACTGTGTAAAAATATACTTAATTTTTTTAACAGTGATATTGTATATGCATTACAATGACTGTAAATATATATAACAATGATAGTACGTGCACATGACAGTGATAATTGATAAAATTCAAGTTCACCGTAAATTCAAATTGATACAAGTTTTTATTAAAAAAAATCGTACTCCCTCTGTCCCACTATAAGTTGCTCATTTTGTCGTCCGTCCCACTAAATGTTGTTCATTTACTTTTTTTACCTTTTTATTGGAAATTACTATTCATTTCTTTATTATTATTTTAAATATTTTTTACATTATTTTCATTACTTTTTCACTTTTCTTCATCATATCACTTATATTTTTTTATTTTTATCTTAATTTGTGTGTCAAAAAATAACGAGCAATTTATACCGCCGGAGGGAGTATTTCGGATGCGGAGCGCATGCTATATTTTACGAAATGATCTCGTGTTGTACTTGCTCTACTAGCTATATGCCTATATCTAATTGGGCTTAACACAGACACTTCGTTCAAACCCATGTTGTTGTGTTATACTTTACATTTTTTTCTATAATATAAATCAAAATGTTAATTAAAAGAAAATAAAAGTGCCATAATTTATCCAACCCATTCTTAAAATTTATACCAATTTGTAAGTAATAGAATATTTTTAAATCACTAAAACCAAAAATGTTATTTAGTCTCGTCATTGATTATAGTGTCACGTGACGCATAGTGCTATGAAAGATTTGTTGATGCACGTTAATTTCATTTCATTTTGACTCATTTACATAATAGGTTTAACAAAAAATTATATATAATTCATTTATAATTATTGGGTAGAATTAATGGTATTTACAAGACTAAGTTTTCGTACAAGTTGTCATTAGTTAAAAAATGTAATTCTCTTGTTTACTTTCACAAAATAATATGTGCCTATCTATATATATGAGGAGATGCCATGGCGAGGAAAATAAATAAAGGAATTGATTTAACAAATTTTCAAGTTTGAATTTTTTGATGAGATAAATTTTTTTTAATGGTATCAGAGCTTATTCATCCACACGCTCTATGATCGCTTTTCGATGAAAATAACTCAACACATGTTAAATTATCAATTCATTGGATTTCCTTCCAAAAAGAAAAAGTTTAGAATAATCTTAACTCAAGAGTAAGAGGATTAATGTTAGAAAAAATAAATAAATAAATTTCATATAAATATCTCTACAAGTTCATAATTTTAACTAACTCTATTTACCAGATGCTCCGAGATATATATATTATTTTTTTCGTCTTAGTTTAGATTTCACATTCATAAATTTCACCCAGAAAAATAAAATATTTTTACAGGTACCTATATTATTTTTTAAAATAGTGTTTAGTTTTTATTTATTGAATCAATAAATTAGTAAAATAATTTTTAAAAAATATGTGTTGAGCAAAATATCAAATTAATTGCAAAAACGGTGAGAATATATAGCTAGGTGATGGTTCACATGATAGTACATATATATATATATATATTGTTGTCCTCTAGTTTTGGTGGAAACAAAATAAAAACAGAGTGCAGAGTATATATACCTCTAATTAAATTAAGGCAAAAGCAAAACCAGTGACCAATTAATGGTATTCACTGAACTTGGATTGGAGGCCCTATAAATGGTTTTGACGCAGCACACAATTTTAACCAACCATTTTTTATTTTTAGCCAACATCTCTCACTGCACCTCGACTTGATCGAAAAGACACCAACAACACTGTACACATGCATGTTTTTGTGGCATTCTATTTTCATTATCCCTCTTCATTTTTATCCTTTTTTTTTACGTACCATACTCTCTTAAAAAAAAAAATACTGTCACAATATTTATTTTAATTTAAAAATCTCTTTCATTTACGGATAAAAAAAGTAACATGGTTTTTTAACACGTATCATTTAAAATATTAAAATTAAGAGGGACGAAGAGAGTATTTGTTATGTTAATTTAACTTTAATTTATTCCTTTTGTTCCACAACCGGTAAGGATAATCACAGTTTGAGTTTTGTAAAAAAAAAAAATATATATATATATATATTTATATTCGCTTAAACAAAAAACAACACAATTGTATTCTTTCATACATTAATTGTGCACTTTAAATTAGGACAAAAAAATGATAACAGCCTCCAACACGGTCCATATATACTTTTGATCAAAGTTATGTAGCTCAAGTGATGGAGCATTGTTTCTTATTCACCTTAAATATTAATCCCGCCTTAATTTTTAAAATAACGTTATTTATTCACAAAAAATGTACATATTTTGAAAAAAATTGATTTAATGAATAACATTATATATCCATCCAAAATACGAAAAAATTGGTTTAAAAAATAACATTATCTATCCACCCAATATAAACATATCGATCCAATGTCTATGTTTCTTATCTAATAAATGTTCATTTTCGTTTTCAAATCAATTTACCATTACATAACTCATACTATACAAGCAACCAAATTTCCCAAATCAACAATAACTGGACTTCTTTTTCATATATATATTTTGCTTGTGACACACACTAGCTTAGGTAAATATTTTTGTTTGGACTTCAATAATTGTAATTTTAATAAGATAATATATATATATATATATATATATATATATATATATACAACCATGCATTTTAAAGAGGTCAAAAATGACGAATTTTGGGGGTCTATTTGCTTATTAAAGGTGAAACACCTAGCTTCTATCTGCTTTATATTAGATTTGTTATTTTGTCGATTGCATAACCTTTTTGCTTTCATCATTTGAAAACCCTAATTAATACTCATTATATTATATATGTATTCTTCAATTCTACGTACTAATAGGAGGGCCAATTATATTCTCGATCCATCTCTATCTTGATTGGACATATTTAATTTGTGCTGTATTATTAATTATGTCTTTTAACGAAAAGAATGCAAGAAAAGCATCCACGTATGTATGTATATATATATATATATATGTGGAGAAACTGATATTGATAAAATTTCAAATTTAAATGGAATGACAATTGATTTTTTATGACTTGCTATATCCGTCTCAAGAACCGAGACTGATCGTGTATATATACAATCTATGCTTACATTTTCATGAAAACTAATGTGAATGAATCTTTTACATTTTGTTTGTGTAAATTTTAAAGATTCGTATATATGGATCGGAGTAAAATACAGTATGTCATCTTACAATTGGAGTGATACAACATCGACTCATTCATTAATAAATAGGTAAGGGTATGCCTACATATATATAAAAAAAGCAAATATAAATTATAAAGCTTTGAATTTAGAGGGAATTTTATGTGAAACATTCATGAGACGGAATTCACTTTAACTTTTATACCTTATGTTGCTCATATTCACAGGTCATATATACATTTAAAATATATAGATACGATAGAAAATTAAAAACACGTCTTACGCATGAGACCGTCTCATAATTTTTTTTTTGAATTAATTTGATGAGAGAGAGAGTCATATAAATCAGTCGCAAGACAAAACAATTGAAAGCGTATAATATTTCAAGGTAATTAATATGTGGAAACAAGTTGCTAATGACACAAATAATTTCAATTGTGCTATACAACAAATACATTTGGATTTATCCGGGAAGGAATAATTTTATTATTTAATTAAGTAGCTAACAACGTAGTTAGACTGGGCAAATTAGTCGGTCTAATTAACAATAATAATCATAGAATTCTAATCAAGTTGTACAATTAATATTAATTAGCATAGAATATTTTGAACAATGAAATGTTTGGATGTATTCAACATGTTGCCAATTAGGTTAGATATGCACGTAATTACCATTTTTGATATGTACATATCCTTTTCATAATTAGCATTTGGGGATGTAAACCCAATCTAACCAGGCAATCACCTTGGAATAAAAAATGCCCCGGTAATATTTACTACCCCACGGAAAAGTTTGCATACTTTTCTTTTGTTTGTTCTACAAATATTTGCATATTTTAAATATGGAAAATATTTTTTTAAATCTTCACTCTTAAAATTTATACCTCATAATCTGTGTTTTAAAAAGCGGATCGGACCGGCAGGTCGGACTGGTACGACCGCTACTCGGACACCTCTCCGGACCGCTTTAGTACGTTAGACCGGTCATTTTCAAAAGCGCTCAAAAGCGGTAAAACTGGATCGGACCGGTCGCTCGTTGGACCGGCCGAAACGGCGCTTTGACAAATTTTTTTATTAAATGATTTTTTTACACAGAATTAACTAAATTGATTATATATATAATACATATTAAATATAATTTAATAATATAATGTCTAATTTTTATTCATAACCCTAGATAATAGATATAGTTTCACCTCCTGGAAACACATCTCTAAGTCTCCACCCTCCGCAGGTATAATATTTAACTTTAATTTTTTTTCAATAAAATTTATTCATAAGATATTTAATTTTATTAGAATATATAAACACACACTATGACAAATTTCGCTTTTAATAGCATAGATATAATAGCGGGTAATTTTAAAACCGCTTTTAAAGGTAAAAAAACCCGCCATTAAAAGTTCAACCGCTATTGTAAGTCAAAATGCGGAGTTGAAACATAGCGGTGAATGATAACCGCTATAATTCAAATGATATCTTTTCTTAAAATTATGGCGGTTAAAAACCGCTATTAAAGACTTTAAAAACCGCTATTAAAACATTTAAAAATCGCTAAAAAAATTTCTACCGCACAGAATCGAACCCTTGACCTTCGGAGAGGTATTGAGCGCAGTTAGCCACTTGGACAAAGTATCTTGTAGGTTTTAAATGTAATACCAAAATATTTATAGAATTAAATTAGTTAACCATTTTAAATAATAGGAAAAAGAATAAACCCCCCGAGAATCGATCCTGCAACCTCTCAGTTAAAAAACACACCCTAACCACTTGGACAAAGACAAGTCTTGTATATAAATTTCAATACCAAAATATTTATTAAATTAATCAGTTAAAATATCAATTACAAAACAAACCCTAATTAATTCACATCACACATTTCCTCCTCCTCTCATTTTCGCGATACCTCCCAAAAATTGAAACGTGGTTCTCCATTTTCTCCGGCGTACTCCAGGCGGATTTTCAGCGGCCAGGCATCACCGCCTCCCTCCTTCCTCGCCGGCGCCGCCCACGCCTGTGCGCTGCATCAGACACAGTCGCAGCCTCGCCTCCGCGCTGCCACCACGCTGCCTCCGCCCTGCCACCGCTCTGCCTCCGCGCACCCCTGCCGTCCACGGCCTCCGCGCACCCCTGCCGTCAACTGAAGGTATAATTGAATGTGATTATATTTTATTAGGGTTTCAAAATTATTTTTTGCAAGTGTGGGCTGTGCAAATCAGTTTGCGATTTTGTGACTAAAAATTAGGCGTCCCTGTGATAGGCGATTTTGTGACTAAAAATAAAAAAATTAGGCGATTTTGTGACTAAAAATTAGGCAATTTTGTGACTAAAAATTGTTGGATGAATGAATTTCAAGTCCAAACTTTGTATATAGGTGTGTGGTTATGGTGTTTCAGAGGCTGTGTGTGGTATTGATTGCAATGGGTTGTTGTGGATGTGTGAGACACGGTGGTTGAGTGAATGCTTGAGCAGTGCTTTTCTCCTGAAATTTGCTTGAGTGGGCAGTGGCATTGATGTGGTCCCAAATCTCTTTTCCTAATGTGTACTGCAAACTTTCCGATTTAAATTAAATTAAAAGGCTCATGAAATTATACCCATTAATTAAATTATCAAAAATTAATTAAATTCTTGAAAGAACTTAATTAAATGAATAATATTTTTTTATGGAGCTCAATTAACAATTAACAAAATAGATAACAATTAAGGCCCTAAATGCATACAAAATTCTAAGAATTCATCTCAAAATGGACACAAATTGATGCAAATATGACCCTAATCAGTTAGTTCCCTAACCAACAGTATGATATGTTTCTGAGAAAACTGAAAATTTTGTGCAGATTTTTGAAATTTAAGAATTTAAGAAAATTATCTTCTAAAATTATCTCTTTTTTAATTTTTAAATTTTAATTAATAGTTCATTAATTTATTTTCCTTTACTTTGCAAGATTTACAATTGTAAATTGATGAGTTAGTACTCTTAGTAATTTTAGATGTTGAGATGATTGTGAATTTTGAGCTTATGTTTCAATTTAATTATTTCTAGTTAAATTTCATGATTGTTGTTGATTCTATTGATGGTTTTTATTGTGCTCTAATTAATTTTCATGTCTAATTTATATATGAATTTATGCTTACAATATTAATAAGGTTGAGTGAACTAAATAATTTATATAGTAACTCTTTAGAAGCATATTAGTTCAATTATTTGAATTAATATTATTTTCTCCTTATTATTAAGGTAGATATATTATTTTTTGTTAAAACAATCTCGTTTTTTTTTTAAGGGCTCTGCACATTTTTAATTCTTCGATTGGAAAAAGAGTAAATAAAATCAATTGGAATGTAATTGAGGTATGAAAAGTTTTCATTTGTAGTATTCATAAATAATTTATAACAAACCATGTGTTTTACAATGAGTTTTGTTCCTAACTTAGGCTCCTAAGCAACCCGACTCATGTCAATGTGGCTTTTTTGTACTTCGCTACATGAGACAAATTGTCAAATTTGAGGGCACAGTTGAAACATGTTCGATGCAGCCAATGGTAATATTTATATGTAGGCATAATTTTTCATTAGATTTATTTGTGCTTTAATAATGTATTTTGTAATTCATAGTTCATGGAGAAAACTTATTCGAAAGCGGAAATTGATGAAGTGCGGGAAGAGTGGGCTTTACGCTTGCAATCATATATAGTTGAGTAGAAAGTGCGGGAAGCTTCTTTTGATCGGTGACAGCGGTGCGTTTTTTTTACTCAAATTGACAATTATATAATTAATAATTATCTTTTTGTATATTGGTTTAAGTTTTGTTTCCTTGATGATAATTCATTTTCTTTGAATGTGAAGCTTGATCTTCAATGTGAGCCACTTTCATTCATCAGTTGTGAACCAAGGAATGGAGGAGAGATATGGTACTGCAAGAGAATATCAAACGTGTTGCTCAAGACTATTTGATTATTATGATGATGTAGTAGTTAATTAATTTAGTTATTGAACACCATTGGTACTTGAATTTATATTGATGTAATGCATTTTAAAGATTATTGCAATGATTAGCAAGTAATGATATGAACTTTTGAATTTTTAGATTTAATGTTATTTATATTAAATTTTATTTTTATTTTAATTAAAGTATAAAAATCGTACTACAAGTTTTATTAAAAAAATATATAATATTGCAATAATTAAATATTGGAAAAATATTGAGAAAAGAAAGCGGTTATTACCTGCTATGTTTTTTACTTTTAATAGCGGGTAATACCCGCTCTTATATCTTAAGTAAACCGCTCTTGAAAGTACTAATAAAAGAGGGTTTTAATATACAACAGCGGGTATTACCCGCTATTGAATGTACTTTTAATAGCGGTTAAAATCCGCTCTTATATGTCTATAAAACCGTTGTTTTAGATTTTATGAGTTAACAAATTTAGAAGATATAATAGCGGTTTTTAAGATACGTTAGCGGTTAAAAACCGCTGTTAAAGTTAGATATAATAGCGGTTTTAAACCGCTGTTGTTCGGCGCCACTTTTAATATCACCATGTTCAACAGCGTTTTTTCCACCTTTTTAATGGCGGGTTTTACCCGCTATCTATCAGCGAATTTGTCATAGTGACATATAAATCTACATACATATAAATATTTATAATTATATATTATACATTAATGATGTCACACCGGTTCAATCGCTTTAAAAATGGTTAGACCCGGTTGAACCTGGTCCGATAAAAAATATGAAGGTGGTCGGGTCAACTTCCGCTTCCACTTTTAAAACATAGCTCACAATCTCCATCATATATTTTCTACTCATTATACTTTTCTAAAAAATGCACTCCAAAAAGTACCTCAAATTTTTGGGGGACGGGGTAATAATATATGTTACTATTTTATTTTTCAATTTTTAAATTCTTGTGACATGGGACCCAGCTACTCAACAATCGTGAAAGTTGTTCACGATCTGCATAATTGATTCCTCCATCCGAATCATTCCTCCTCTTATTCATGTTTGTTGAAGTCTGTTCACGGTTTGAATTATTTTTTCTTAATTAGTATGTGTCCTTCAAATTCCAGAAAATATTTGTTGACTGCATAATTTTTTTTTATTTTTTATCAATAAAATCAGATTTTATTCCTTTCATTTCAAATGTTTACATGGGTATAAGTCATACCCAAATCATACATTTACACCCAAACAATAGAGTGTCAAAATTTTAAAATTTTCAAAAGTTATACTCCAATGCTAATTTTGGATTTTTGGACCCATCATGAAATGTGAATTCCTTAAGCATCTTCTCTTTTCCCACAATCCAACTCCAAGTTCTTGCTTTCAACTTCTCTATTAGTTTGTTTGTCAGAATTCCTCCTTTTGAAAGATTTTTGCGTTTCTTCATCTCCAAATCATCCAAACTATACATTCCCACAAGCACAGAGCTATCGTTTCTCCTATCCTCCCTTTAAGAATTCTACTAAAATGGAGTAGATTTCTCAAGGGATTTGAGGATAACACGGAGCTTACGTACTCCCCACCATTTTATTGAAGCCATCCACACCATATAAGAGGAGCTACATTCGAATAAAACATGTTTTACCGTTTCAGGATATTCATTGCATAATACGCACTTGTTGTCTTCGTTTGGGCCAATGATACCTTTCTTCTTAAGCTTCTTCCTAGTTGGTAGTCTCCTCTTGAGCACTCTCAAAGAATGTACAATTACTTTTCTTGGTGCCAGCTTATTCCAAATCAACTTGTATCCTAACTCCATTTCCTCTTTGATATGTTCATCGCTCTCCTCGTTCCTTAGCCACTCGTATGCTTCTCGGACTTTTAACATACCATCATTCCCTCTTGTCCACCACCATTTGTCTTCAATTTCAGCTTGTGGGTTGTACCTGTTAATCACCAACAATAGCTCATCAAATAACGATTTTTCACGACCAATGAGTTCTCTTCTCCAAGGCAATACCTATCTTCCTTCTAGCCACTTGCCCATCTTGCTCACCCTACCCGTTTTACAAGCACTCAAATAGAATAGTCTATTAAATCTATTTCTGAGACAACTTCCTTCACCCACCTACTTCTCCCAAAAAACTGTATTTTTTTCCATTCCCCAAGTGTTATTTAACCCCCTCAAAAAACCAGTTTCTCTCCCATTTCCTGCTACTTTTACTACAGGCCCCCACCACCCTCTTGGCACTCTCCTATCCTATGAAATTCTCCCCAGAATACCTTCACCCCAAGCCACACCATGTCTAGATTCTATAACCTTTGCCCACATCTTTTCTCTTTCATTAAAAAAACCTCCATACCAATTTTGTGTGAAGAACTCTATTAAAACTATATATATCTTTCACCCCAAGGCCCCCTTAAGTTTTGAATTACAAGTGTGTCTCCACCTAACCCAAGCTAACTTCCGTTACCTCCCATCCCCACCCAAAAAAAAAAAAACTAAGCTGTAATTTTAAAATTGCACACAAGACACATTTGGGAATTCTTTAGGTGGACAAGAAGTAGATCAGAATAGATTTTAGGACCCCCAATAGAAATTTTTAAATTCTCCCATCTCTTTAGCCTACTCCTTATTTTTTGGATCACCAACTCCCATGTAGCTGCTTTTTTTTTTTTGAATTGATGCCAACACTTACCCCTAAATATGAGAATGGGAGTTTTCATTTCTTGCAGCCCAGGGTGTTAGCCAGATTTTCAAGAGAAGCTTCCGACACATTTACTCCAAAAACTGAGCATTTATTTATGTTAACTCCCATACCCAAGACGAGTTCCCACAATTTGATTAAGTGCTTGAGAAAATGAGCATTTTCAGGAGTTGCAGCTCCGATGAAAATCGTATCATCAGAAAACTGCAGGTGTGATACGCTCACCCTATCTTTTCCAATGAAAGCTGGCTCAAAAAGGCTTGAACTTACTGCTCTGTTTAATAGGAGACTTATCCCTTCCGCGACTAAAATGAACAAAAAATGTGATAGGGGGTCGCCTTGACGGAGTCCTTTCTCCAACTTGAATTCATCCGTTGAACCTCCATTGACTAGAATTGAAACACATACTGTGGATATGCACTCCATTATCCATGTTATCCACTTCGGGTGAAATCCAAAACCTTTCAGCATCATCTCCATGAAACGCCAATTGACCGACTCGTAAGCTTTTGCAAAGTCAATTTTGTAAAACATTCTGCCTTTCTTTTTAGATTTAGCCTCCTCGATTGCCTCGTTAAGCACGACCACGCTATCCAAAATTTATCGCACACTTACAAAAGTGCTTTGTTGTGGAGATATTAATTTATCCACTACCTTGCAAAATCTCTTGGAGAGTACTTTTGAGAGAATCTTATACACTCCTCCTATCAATGAGATTGAGCGAAAATCGTTCATTTCCACCACGCTATACCAGCCTACCCTTTTCATGAAATTCATCCATAAAACTCATAAGATCATTTTTGTACACTTCCCAAAACTTCTTAAGAAAATGGAAATTAAATCCGTCAGGTCCCGGACTTTTAGAGTTGTCGCACGCCCAAACTGTTTCCTTAACCTCTTCTTCTGTGAACTTTTGAATGAGCTCGCAATTGTCCTCTTGCGACACTTTTTTGATAAATAATTCATCCTCCAAGGCTGGTCGTTCCAAGCTAGATCTGTTGAAATATTGTTTGAAGAATTTGAAAATCTCTTCCTTCACAACTCGGACCTCTTCTTGCCAAACTCCATCAACCGTAATACCTGGGATCTCGTTACACTTTCTTCTCTTGTTAATACAACCGTGAAAGAATTTAGTGTTGGCATCTCATTTTTTTATCCATTTCGCTCAGGCTTTTTGGTGAAGGAAGCTGTCCTTTTTACTCATTTCTAGCAGAAGTCCAGCTATTTCCTTGTTTCTCAAGATTGCTTCATGCTCTTCAAGCTCAAATACTTCATCCAACACGTCGAGTTTCCATATTTTCTCCTTGTGCTCTTGGATCCTGTTAAACAAAATTGTTGAAATCAAAGAAATAAAGAAATATGAAGAACATCAAGATTTACGTGGTTCGATCCAAAAAGATCTACGTCCATGGATGAGGCACATCTCTCACTAATCGATCGAAGAAGATACAAATTACAAGAATTAATATGAGAATTGAATCTCTATCTAGGTTTCTGAGAATTTATCTGTATCATACTACCCATATGTGCGTATATATATAGGTATATATGAACCCTAATTAATGCTTGTGATCGTAACCAATCAACAAGAAACTGCTACAGTTACAACCGAAAATGAATAATGATCAGAGCCCAACGGTTTTCCATTTTGATTCATCAAGACTGCTTGCCAATTGCCCAACTGGAAGTTTAAACTGCTTAGAAACTGAATCTTGGTTTAATTCCAGACTTGGAGTCAGTAAACTCATTTCGCATCTGTTGATCTGATAACATGTCCTCAGCTGAGGCTGTGCCCTCAGCTGACTTCATCCTGACCAATCATCCTGACCAACCATCCTGACTATCATTCTGACCAGTCAGCTGACCTCCTCAGCTGACATACCAGATGACTCAGTACATTTACTAGATGACCTCAGCAATCCTACAAGCAGACCATAGCAGACTTATCAGATATCAGATGACCCTCAATAGACCTATCAGCTGACCATCAGCTGATAGTATTGAATTCAATTATCAGCAGTGTTTTGCTCATCTGATATTCATTTCACTTTCTTTGCACCCATAACAGATCATTTTATCAATTTTACCAAAGTGTTCCTTGTTCCATAACTTAATATCTTCCTTCAGTCTTTTGAATTTTTCCTTCAAAATAAAACATTTCCATCCTTCAACAGTGTAGTTCACCCATTTCTCATTCACAAATTTCTTAAATCCCTTGTGCTTTATTAAGATATTAATGCATCTAAAAGGTTTTGGCCCACAATTCTTCCCCTTTTCCTCTAATAATATAGGACAATGATCTGAGATAGTTCTCTTGAGACCCCTCAAGTAGGACGAGGGCCAAAAATTCAACCATGAATTACATACAAGGGTTCTATCTAGCCTGCTTTTGCAGGTACCATTAGGACGGTACCATGAATAAGTTCTGCCATGGAGTGAAGATTTAGGGGCCGTTTGGTTGGGAATAATGAGGTGTGGAATGGGAATAATGAAGATTAATGAGAATTCATTCTTATTAGTTGTGTTTGACATTATTTATTGTACATGAATGAAATCATAAAAATATGTTAAAAAAGGGTAATCACTAAATCCATGATACTCATTACTATTGTCATTTTAAATTTATACCGAGTGGCCTCTTAGTAATAATGTTAATAATGTGATGATTTAATAATATATATGTGATGCGTTTTTATATGTATATATATTAAATAAATATTGAATAAAATTAAATAACCTTGTTCTTATTTATGGTTTAATGATACTTTTTTGGTGACAAAATGTTGCAACCTAATAATAAACTGTAAAAACAATAAAAAATACTAAGTTTAAAGCACCAAAATTATTGAATTACTGTACAAAATTAATTAACATTATAATTTCTTTTACTGATGTTATGACACTTTTCTAGTAAAATTGATGCATGCCACCTATAAGGGGAAAATATAAAAAATGGTCCTGGAACTTTGTTTGAGTCCAGATTTAGTTTTTTATCTTTTTAATTTCTCGATTATAGTTCTTTTGTTATAAAAAATGGTCCTTTCCGACGGAAATTTAAAAAATTGGCCGGAATCATATGCTGATGAAGAAAACAAAACAATAATAAAACTAAACAATATAAATTAAATATAAAAATCTAGAAAGATGAAGAAAATATACAGAAAATATATTTACAATATTGACTAAATCTATTCTATTTAACCGAATGCCTATAGTATCTTAATTTCTTAATATCAAATTATATTATTACTAGATTCTTAATTTCTTAATATCAAATTATATTATAACTAGTACATAACCCCGCCTATCACCCGGGATTAAAAATAAAATAAAATATTAATTTTAGATTAAATATTTTAATAAAAATTATATATTATATAATTGTATTTAAAAATATATATAAATGATTTTTAACAATTTTTATATAATTATTATAAAAATTCATTAAATAATTAATAATTATTTAGTAATTAAAAATATCAAGCATAACTATAATTTATAGCGGTTATACATATTTTATTTTAAATACAAATTACGATTTTTATAAAAGTGGAACTTACAACAATTATTCATAATTTTACTATAAAAAATACAAATTAGGATTTTTATAAAGGAATATCTTAAAGCGGTTATTCAAATATTATTTTAAAAAATCTAAATTTGAAATTTGAAAAGTGTAAACTTATAGCAGTTATTTTTATTTTATATAAAAATATTTTAAATTATAAAAAAAATTAGAAGAATAAATAGGAGATATTGTATTAAGCCACATAAAATTTAATTGATTCAGAAATAGATAGTAGGGTATTAATATATAAATTCCATACTTGAATATATTGCGTATGATTTTTAAATCGCTATTCTTTATTCCAATTCACATGCCCTAAATCCTGAATATGAGGCAGTAGAAAAATAGATATTATGTATTATTTTTATTTAGTTGATACTTAGAAAAAATAATTTATGAAAAAAAAAAACAAAAAAAATGCCATATAACAAGAGATATACACAAAAGATGCCACATCAGAAGAACTTGTTTGTTTTTTAATATTAGCGGTCGCAAATATAAACTTTTATTTTGTGACCGCTTATGCGGTCGCTAAATCGTATCCAATTTAGGGTAGTTGCACTTTTATTGGCCCATTTAATTTTATAATTTAGCGACCGCCGTAATTTAAAAACGGCAGTCGCTAAAACGCGATTATAGAAATCTGCCTCTTTTTTATTCAGTTTTTTCGTGGAAAAAACCCCACTCCCACCCCAAAAAATCTCTCAAATTCAAACGAGCATTGTTTCAACGTGTTGGTGGCAATTGTGGAGGTCTATTATTATATTGTGCTCGTTGCTTCTAATTCACCGTACGTTTTTATAATTTTAACGTTTAATTTTTTTGTGTGTATTATATATGTTTGATAAATGTTCTTGTGAATAATTACATTTTAGAATTTATAATATGCATGTATTAGAATTGATAATGTGAATAATTATTGTAATTGATTATAGTTGATTTTTTGTTTAAAAAAATTGGATATGTTTGTTACTTTGTTTATAGTCGAAACTCTGCCAAATTTTTTTATAATTTAAATGTGATGTATTTTAAATTTGTATCAGATGGAACTCCCTGATCGTCGTTGGATGTAGCAAATGCCTTGTTTGATACAAGGAAATATGAACTTTGAATTTTGCGAGAAACTTGATGAGTTTATTACGATTGCCTGTAGTAAACCAAATTGCATGGATAGTTGTGGTCGGATTAGATGTCCTTGTTCAGGTAAAAAGTGCAGTAACAGGAGATTTTTTTAGCATAGATGAGGTTAAAATACATCTTGTGAGATTCGGTTTTGCTCCATTTTATTATAATTGGACCGGACATGGTCAAAGCAGGTGGAATTATAATTTGAAAACGGTGATTGCCTTCTATGATCAGTTGAGTAGTTGTGGAGGTGAGAGATTTGAGATTGGTGGTTCGAGCTGCGGCCCGTCTACACCATTGGATGAGCTAGATGAATTCCAACGGTATCATACGATGATTGATGAGTCTGGTTTGGGTGTTCACCATACAGCAATGGAGGAGGAATCAAATCCCCGTTCAAAGAAATTTTTCGAGATGTTGAGACTCAGTTGTCATTCAACGCTCAGATGTTGTCCATCAAAACTGAAGGTAAAGTGAGTCGGAAAGTCTACAATCAATTCGCAAAGTTGTTCAAACGGGCCCTACCTAAAGAGAACACAGCGCCAGAAAAATTCTATCAAAGTAAGAGACTGTTGAAGGATATGGGTTTACCGTTTGAGAAGATTGATTGTGTCCGAGTGGAACAAGCCACCTCTGAGATGCCAGAGGTCGCGAGTTCGACTCCTTGCAGGCACGAATTTGCAACATTTATTCTGAGCCAAATAAGTCTCATATATAATATGTGATGATATGGTTAAGATGCTGGGTCCGTGGCCAAGTGGTTCGAGCCCAGCCAGCCCTCGAAAGGGCTTAGGTTCGAACCACCTTGGCCACATTTTTTTTGCTACGTAAAAATCTAGCGACCGCCTAAGGCATTCGCAAAATAATAATATAATTAATTAAAATATTTTGCGACCACTGATGGCGGTCGTTAAAATTGTATTTTGCGACCGCTTTTAGCGGTCGCTAAATGTAGTCAGTTGTCATTCTAGTTAGAAATAGCGACCGGTACCAGCGGTTGCAAATTACAATTTTAACGACTGCCTACTTCGATCACAAAATTTACCAACCCAAATCGGGTCAATACCCGGACATTTTTGTGATCGAATTGCGACCGCTACCTAAATGCGGTCGCAAAATTTTTGTGACTGGTGTGTTTGCGACCGCAAAAAGCGGTTGCTGGCTATATTTTGTGACCGTTTTGCGGTCGCTATGCGGTCGCAAAACTGCTCGTTTTTTGTAGTGTTAATGATCACTTGTAATTCATTATTAGACAGTGAGATTATAAATTTAAATTAAGAGTGTTATCTCTTTATTCTTCATTACTGGTATTCTTTTAAGAATCAATGGATATTAAGAAGGTTCTTGTTATGGATTCACGTATTCCCTGCGTCAGTTGGCATCCAAAGTCTTCCAATGCTCCTGTTCATTGTCATCTCATGAGATTCGTATAAACAAGTTACGACGGCAGCTCGTGGCACTCGCTCAGGCCATTGACACACTACATTGCCACCAACCAACAATACTCGTCATTGTCGAGATTCCCTGTTGCGCTCTAATTGCACACCCAATTGAGAATCGGCGTGAACGTGAGAGCATTGTTAATGCATCGCCTCAAAATTTTCAACTCTTCTCCGGTTACGTACAATGAAGATAAAAGAAATATTTTTATTTTTCTGATGCACCTTATTTTATTGATGGACTAGAACATTTTGATGAGACTTAATGTTATGATTATGATGAGCCTCCGAAATTTGATCAACCAACATGTTGATCCCGTGCTTAGTAATTTTGTCTCAAAAAATAACTATTATTTTTATATCATTCATGATAGTTATTTTGTTGGTATTTTTTCAAGATTCTAATTTACCTACCGCCTCAAGATTTTGAAACACGTGCACGTGCGCTCTGCAGATATTTTTAAGATCACATATTTCAAGTTGTTATTTCATCTCTCTGGAGAAGAGATTGTACCCGATTCGAGGGTGAATTATTTCAAAGGGGGAGAGAATGATGGAGACGAAATCGTGATAGCGATATGAATTATAATCCGAAGATTTGAAGAATCAAGTTTAATTGTAAATTTTGAATTAGTATCTTTATAATTTATTTCCATATATTTATGTTTTCTTTGTTATTTAATGATCACTTGTAATTCATTATTAGACAGTTGGATCGTGAATTCAAATTGAGGGTGTTGTCTCTTTGTTCTTCTTTGCCAATGTTTTTTTAAGAATAAGGGGAAACTGAGAAGGTTCTCATTATGTATTTACGTATTTCCCTGCATCATATATATATTATGAAAGAATGTCAATAAATTAAGGGGACTCTTCATATAAATAAAAAATGAGAATAGTATATGCATCATTGAAGGATTAATCACTATAAGGTTAGTGATTATCCTTTCCATTTATCCTATTTTTATAATCGCATTCATGTTTATTAAATAATAATAAATACAAAAATAAATTTTCATTTATTCTCATTGCTCAACCTCATTATCCCAACCAAGTGAAAGTAATTTAATTTGTAATTAACTTCATTACATGATTCGTCACTTAAAAAACTAAGGCTCCATTTGGATGAGTAGATTTGAAATTCGTAGATTTCACACACAAATAATCACTCTTTTCAAGTAAGTTAGGTAAATTTAAAAATACTTAAATTTGAATTTATGTTCGAAATGGAGAAATTCTAAATTCTCATCAAAACCATGTCATTTGTGAAATTGTTCATCTCTATCCTTCCTCTATTTTTTTCATTCTCTCTCATCTATTTACTATTCGTGATTTGAAATATATATTTTTTTACATGTATTTTTTTAAAATCCATTCACCCATCCGACTGGAGCCTAAAAGAATTTGAGAATGCAATGAATCTATAAGGGTAATTATATAATGTTTGCCCCGTGAACCAAAAAGGCTCTAAACTATTCTTAACTCGAAATAGAGTACACGAGCGTCAGTCAATTCTTAATTATTCTCTGCTTTAATAATGTCTTTATAATTTAATTCTCTTGTATAGTATTCATGTGATTGTTTAGGAGTAGGGCCTTTGTGGTAATATTTATTTCAAAATTGATCTCTTATTTATTTAGGGTCTTATTTTTCCACGTAAGCAACATCAAGTCATTAATATGATTTCTACATAAAAAAATTTGCTCATGCACATGCAGAAATCCCGCAACTCCTTCAATTAACTAAATTATGTTATTTTAAAAGTTATGAGAATTATTCGAAGAAAAAATAAATTCATATGATACTATAAAATCAATACCTAATAAATGTAGGTCCAATTTTTTGCAATTCACACACCATCGATTCTTTTTCTTAATTTCATCCTATTTTTCGAAATATACCACCTATATAAAAATAATATTCATCTGTCCCATAGGAATTTACACACTTTTTTTATTTGGACGTCCCACACAAATTTACACACTACCAAAAAAGAAAACATTAATTTACGTGCACACTCACAAACATATACACATATTTACCCATATGTCACTACTTTATATATAAAACACATTTTCCTTAAAAAATGTGTTGTCCCATAGGGTGCAAATTCCTACGGGACGAGGGAGTATTATTTATACTATAATATATATATATATATATATAAGGCGCTATTTGAAAAGAAAATTTGAACCATTTTTATATCTGTAGCTTGCCGTAACAGCTATCACAATAGTAAATTAACTTAATTTTTAGTGTAAAGTCAACACTAAGATATTAGTTAATTTTTCGAATTATGACATCGACCTGTTTAATGGAAGATGTATGTGGACTCCTAAGAGAACAAAAATAGCAATCTTGGTGGCCAACGAGCTATGACAACAATTAAGATTATGGTATGGACAGCTAAAGGTGGAAAGAAATCAACTAAATGAATGACGAATTTAGAGTTTTGTGTTTTTTAAGAAAAAAAATTCATCTTATTTAAAATCCAAACTTATAAAAAAATATAAAATTAATTAATTTATTTAATTTTTGTAACACATCTTCTATCCAAGAGCTGGGATCTCAATTTTTGCTTCATCAAACAGTCCATTATATATATATATATATATATAATTATACTAAACAAAAGATTTAATATGGATAAAATTAGATTACATGTGAACTAACTATTGCAAAATATAAAATAAATTAAATGAATTTAAGTCAGGACCGTGAATAAATGAGTGTGGATTTGATGGCGAGAGCACTCCACTCATGTTATTATCCCATGACACTAGCTAGAAAATCTTGTGAATTTTACCTTTATTAATGCATCATGCATGTGATAAGATAATTAGGCTAATTAAGACAATGTAATCTTCAGTATTTTAGCTACTAGCTGTAAAGAGACCCAATTAATTATTTAATGTATTCTGCATCAAATGACATCATATGCAGCTCAAATATATTTTTAAAATATTATTCATATTATTACAGAAAAAATATTCTAATTTAAACTAAAAAAATCAATTTAATGGTGATTTTTCAGTAAAATATGAGTAATTTTTAGAAAGTACACTTAATTTATATGATATATTTGGTTTAAAAAATAAAATTATCTATCCAGTAAAAATATGCATGCATATTTTGACCGGATAAATAATATTATCCTTTAAATCAAACGTTTAAGTATTAATTAATATTTATTCCACAGAAAAACAATAGTAATTAAATTGATCATGCATGATCATCAATATTATATTGGAGTCGAATTATATATAATGGGCTAGTAATAAATAATTTAAAAATAAAATATGACTAATGTATTTGATGTCTCACATCACATGAGCTCATAAGGCACTTTCTAGATTACCACGAACTTCTACTTCTTCTTCTTTTTTTTTTTTATAAACCAAAATGAACCATCTTAACAAGAACTGTATCGAGAATGCCCACCACAAAGATCGATAAATCGACCAAATAATAAGAATTATAGTACTACCTCCGTCCCCCAAAAACTTGCGGTACTCTTGGGGGCACGGCTTTTAATGAAAAATATAGTGAGTAGAATATATATGGTGGAGATTGTGAGGTAAAAATTTTAAAGGTAGAATTCATACAACTTTTAATATAATCGTCCAACACAAAAAAAAAATTAACTATTCTTCTTGCAACCAACTTATCAATTCATTAATTAAAGGATATATGTTTTATTTACAGGATAAATGGGTCATATTACTTTAAATTATCGTCCACAATAAATAGTTCATTTACCTAAAATGAAAAAATTATAATCATTATTTTCATTTTTTATTCACATATGCTCACTTTTACATATCAAATCAAATATTTTTTTTAATAATTAAATATTTTTTATACTAATAGATTCACTTTTACACATCAACATCAATTTTTTTAATAAACGTGTATTGCTAAGGTAGACCAATTTTTATTGACGGATGGAGTATATTTAAAAAGGAGATAATTAATTTGATCCTTTAAATCAAACATACCAAATTATAAAAAAAAAAATACACACTCCTAGAGATAAAAGGAGAATTTTTTTTTAATAGGCCCATAATTTAGGAGTAACAATATAATAATATCAAGGTCTCAGGTTGAAAAAACCAGAAAATTAAAAATTTTGACATTTAATGTACGTATATGATTTTTATTTTTTTTAGGGCAAAAGTAGGTTTATTGTGCAGAACGAAAATTACGGGTCTAAATTTGCGAAATTACTTACCGGCCGGCCAATCCACACATATGCCCTAATATATATCTTACATTAATTTAAACAAAAAATCATTTTCCTTAATTAAATTGTCCACCTGTAAATTACATGCCTGAAAAAACACTTTCCTATATATAAACCGGAACTGAATAAATTAGAGCTTTTCCCCTATTAAAAAAAATTAAAATGATGGAAAATATGACCTAAGATTTGTCCTCAATTTAAACAATCTAAGTACAATCTAAAGTATAAACTACGATGAACCATTGTACGGTGTTCTGCTATGCATTATATATATAAACAAATGGAGAATATATATAATACTCCATCCGTCCTTTATTAAGTCACTCATATTTTTTTGGGCACGAGTATTAAAAAATGTATAAAAATATTAATATATTACAAGAAAATGTGATGGAGAAAAATTAAAAAATAATATGAAGAGTGTAAAAAATATTAAAAATAATAATAAAAAAGTGAATAGTAATTTCCTAAAAAGGTAAAAAAGCAAATGAACAATATATAGTGGAACGGACGAAAATACAAAATAAACAACTTAATAGTGGGGCAAATGGAGTATTAAACACTAGTCCTATGTGTACATCTATGAAGGGAAATACGTCGGTCACTAATTACTCCATGAGAAAATGTTTTTATTGAATTTTGGTTCCTCAGTGTTGTGAAATTGTCCGGAGATTGAATCGAGCTCAATAAGACTTCAAGAATTTCAGAGCAATTGGAAGAACTTGCCGGATGAACACACTCAACAGAAATAATCAGGAAATCAAAAGAACAAGCAATTTACGTGGTTCGATCAAATTGATCTACGTCCACGGATAGGGTTGACTCACTTCACTAAATGATGAAATAATGTTTACATATTACAAGCTTTCTCTCTCTATAAGATTTAAAATGAAGCACTCTCTTAAAAACTGGAATGAATACATATTTATAGATCAAACCCTTAACCACCTTTTGAGCTCTTAACCAATCAACAAGATTCATATGGTTATAACCGCCTTGAATAACTGTTCCGGAGTCCAATGAGATTGCTCCGCCAGCTGCCCAAATAACCGACTTTATCACTCTGGTGAAGTCGTCTTTGCCATGCTCTGTTTTCTTAACTGTCAGCTCAGGATCGCCTTCATGCTGAGTAACTCAGGGAGTAGGTGATTTTTCAGCTCAGGATGATCTCTCAAGATTGCCTTCAGTTCTACTGTGTCTTCACTGATCTGACCACTCAGGATGACATTCAGGATCTGAGTGTCAGGATCAGAACACTCCTGACTCAGGATTAAGTCTTCGCTCAGGCTCAGGATGCTTTCCTCAGGAATATTCCTCCGGATCCAATATTTAGGATCAGGATTCCTGACTAATCTTCAGTACTCAAACTCAGCTTATCTTTACACTTAACAATTCTCCACCTTAAAGTAAGTGAGTTTCCCCCAATCCACACTCCACCTCAGGACCTAGCTCATGGTACATCCAATGACTGCAGCTTGTTCAGCTCCAAGCAATATCTGAATTTGGAAATAGGTAAGACCTTAGTCAGCATATCCGCAGCATTGTCCTCAGTGGAAACCTTCTGCACTGAAATCACTTTCTTTTCCACCACATCTCTCACAAAATGAAGTCTGACATCAATATGCTTTGACCTTTCATGAAAGACCTGATGCTTAACCAAATGAATTGTGCTCTGATTATCACACTGAACTGCAACTTCCTTTTATCTGATTCCAAATTCTTTAATCATACCCTTGAGCCACATCGCTTCCTTTACTGCTTCAGTCATCGCAATATACTCAGCTTCAGTAGTTGAGAGTGCCACTACTGACTGAAGTACTACTCTCCAGTTGATTGATGTACCATATAATGTGAAAATATATCCTGATAAGTATTTCCTCGTATCAATGCTTCCAGCATAATCTGAGTCCACATATCCCTGAAGTGGTTGAGTGCCATCCTTAGTCTTTTCGAAGAGTAACCCCAGATTTTCAGTTCCCTTTAAGTATCTCATGATCCACTTAAAAGCCTCCCAGTGTGTCTTTCCCGGATTTGCCATAAATCTACTGACCACACTGACTGAATGTGCTAAATCTGGCCTGCTGCACACCATAGCATACATTATACTACCTATCCCATTTGAGTAAAGGATTTTACTCATTTGTGCCTTCTCTTCTTCTGACTTCGGACACTGACCTGATGTCAGTTTGAACTGTTGACCGAGGGGTGTAGATACAACTCTGGCTTTATGCATGTTGAATCTCCTGAGTATCTTCAGGATGTAATCCTTCTGAGTTAAGAACAACCTCCCTTTGTCCTTATCTCTGATAATTTCCATGCCCAGTATCCTCTTAGCCATACCCAGATCCTTCATGTCAAATGTGCTACTGAGCTTTGCTTTTAGCCTCTGAATTCTTTCGGGACTCTTGCTTGCAACCAACATGTCATCCACATAGAGCAGCAGATATGTGAGTACTTCCTTCCCTTGTTTTTCAAGATAGACACAACTATCATACCTGCATCTTGTAAAGCCTATGGAGATCATAAAACTATCAAACTTCTTATACCATTGCCTAGGACTTTGCTTCAGTCCATACAATGATTTCTTCAGTGGACACACCTTATCCTGATTCTCAGGTAGAATAAAACCTTCAGGTTGTTGCATGTGTATAGTTTCTTCCATATCTCCGTGTAGAAAGGCTGTCTTGACATCTAACTGCTGAAGCTCCAAGTCCTCCTGAGCTACCTTTGACAATAGGATTCTGATTGAACGGTGTTTCACCACTGGTGAGAATACCCCACTGAAGTCTACCCCCCCTCTCTGAGTAAAGCCTCTGGCAACAAGCCTTGTCTTATATCTCAGCTTCTCTCTTCCTTCTGACCCCATTTCAAATTTCTTCTTGAAGATCCACTTGGAACTGACTACCTTCTGTCCCTGAACCTTGTTCACAAGTGTCCAAGTGTTATTCTTCTCTAATGACTGAAGTTCCTCAGCCATGGCCAATATCCATCTCTCTTTGTCTTTGCCTGACACAACTTCAGTATAACTTTGTGGTTCCTGATGCTCCACCTCTTCAGCGGTTATCAGGGCATAGGACACCATGTCAGCCTAACCAAACCTAGTTGGAGGGTGTATGCTTCTCCTGTGTCTGTCTCTTGCTAGACTATAATTCCTGAGATCTTGGCCTTCAGTATCTGAAATTGAATGGTCAGAATGATCGTTAGTATCACTTTCCTCTGACTCCTCCTGAGTCCTACCTGAGGTTTCACCAACCTAAAAAATTCCTTGTCCTGAGTTCCTTTCAGGAGTCTCCACCTCAACCTGAGATCCATCTTCTGAAAGTATACCATCTGAGTCGTGTATGCTGATGGAGTGATTATATCCCATTACTTTCTCGTTGAAAATCCCATCTCTACCGACAATACACTTTTAATGTCCAGGTTCCAAATACCATAACTTGTATCCTTTCACTCCCTTAGGATATCCTAAGAAGATACATCTCAGTGCTCTAGGTTCCAGCTTATCCTGCCTGATGTGGGCAAAAGCTGAGCAACCAAATACCTTGTAGGTTATTGTAGTCCTGGTGTCCTGAACTCAATTGCTGAGGAAGGTGACTTGTTAATAAGATAACAAGCTGTACTGACTGCTTCCCCCCAAAGCACCTTGGGTAGCTTTGCATCTGACAACATACTCCTGACCTTTTCCAGGATTGTCCTATTCATCCTCTCAGCTAAGCCATTTTGCTGAGGATTTGCAGGAACAGTCCTGTGTCTAGTGATCCCCCTTTCCTTGCAGAAATTATTGAACTCCTCTGATACATACTCCAATCCATTATCAGTCCTAAGATGTTTAATGGATCTTCCTCTATTATTTTCTTGTTCACTGACCCAATCCCTGAACCTTGCCAATGCCTCACTCTTCTGCTTCAATATGAATACCCATACGTTCCTGCTGATGTCATCAATGACTGTCATTAAGTATCTTCCCCCTCCATGAGTCTCCACCTTAGCTGGTCTCCAGATATCAGAATGAACATAATCCAGAGATACATCAGTAAGTTTCTTACCCTTTGGGAATGAGATTTTCTTGGATTTGCCCAGGACACAATTGTCACAAAAATCCAATTTCATCACCTTTCCTTCCCCAAATGCCTTCTGCTTTGAAAGTTCTTGGAGCCCCCTTTCTCCAATATGGCCCAACCTTTTATATCATATCATTGCCTCAGTGCTGTCCATAACATTGTTTGCTGACCCTGAAGAAGTGCTTCCAATCAGGATATACAACCCATTGACTTTCTTGTCTTTCATGTATACCTTCTTGCCTTTGGTTATCAGGATATAGCCATCCTCAGTGTTGAACTCACAACCCAGTTGATTCAGTGAACCCAGGGAGATCAGATTTCTCTTCAGTTCTGGCACCAGCCTCACATTTGAGAGTATCTTATATACTCCATCATGCAGCTTCAACTTGACAGAACCACTCCCTTTCACCTTACATGTCTGATTATTGCCCAGAACAACTGAGCCTCCATCAAACCTCCTCAACTCCCTGAATAATGATTCATCAGGGCACATATGAAATGAACATCCAGAATCCAGTACATACTCATCATTCAGTTTCAGGTTAGTAACCGTTAACATCTCAGCACTATCATACCCAGCTTCAGCAGCAACATTTATATCAGTCTTTTGTACTTCTCCCTGATTCCTATTTCCGTCAGGGCAATTCTTCTTGAGACGACCAGTTTTGTGACAAGCAAAACATTTCCTCTTCTCAACAAAATCACCAGATTTTGGCCCCTTTGTGTTCTTCATCTTCTTGTTCTGAAAATCTTTCTTGCCCTTCTTGAACCTGACATTCAACCCTTCAGCCTGACCTGAACTTTTCCTCTCAGCTTGTAGCTGAAGGGACTTGGTTTTCAGGGCACCCAGAATATCATCGAAGGACAATTTATCCTGCCTCCCAAATATTAAGGTATCCTTGAAATTCTCAAAGGTTTTAGGCAAAGAATTCAGGAGCATCAGAGCCTTATCATCATCATCAATTTCCACTCAAAGGTTCTCAAGATCATCAGCAGCCTTGTTGAATTCCTCAAGTTGTTCAATCAACTCCTTCTCTTCATTCATCCTGAATGACATCAATTTTTGCTTCATGAACAACTTGTTGGTGACAGACTTGGTCTGATACACCTTCTCCAGCCTACTCCAAACCTCAATGGCAGTCTTCTCCTTGCAAACCTCCCTCAGAGGCTTATCCCCCAGGCACAAGATGATTGTGCTATGAGCCTTTTCCAATATTTCTTGTCTCTAGCCTGGATTTTCTGACGAAGACAGGGGCCATTGATCTTCAGGCTTCAGAGCATTGGCCAGCCCATGATGAGTCAAGAGAGCCTTCATCTTGATCTTCCACAAACCAAAATCGTTTGCTCCAGTGAATTTCTCAAATTCCAGCTTGGTAGATGCCATGATTGATGATTAACCAGTCGATTACTCCTCCGATTCCCACAGACGGCGCCAATTGTTGTGAAATTGTCCGGAGATTGAATCGAGCTCAATAAGACTTCAAGGATTTCAGAGCAATTGGAAGAACTTGCCGGATGAACACACTCAACATAAATAATCAAGAAATCAAAAGAACAAGTAATTTACGTGGTTCGATCAAATTGATCTACGTCCACGGATGGGGTTGTCTCACTTCACTAAATGATGAAATAATGTTTACAGATTACAAGTTTTCTCTCTCTATAAGATTTAGAATGAAGCACTCTCTTAAAAACTGGAATGAATACATATTTATAGATCAGACTCTTAACCACCTTTTGAGCTCTTAACCAATCAACGAGATTCGTATGGTTATAACCGCCTTGAATAACTGTTCCGGAGTCCAATGAGATTGCTCCGCCAGCTGCCCAAATAACCGACTTTATCACTCTGGTGAAGTCGTCTTTGCCATGCTCTGTTTTCTTAACTGTCAGCTCAGGATCGCCTTCATGTTGAGTGACTCAGGGAGTAGGTTATTTTCCAGCTCAGTATGGTCTCTCAGGATTGCCTTCAGTTCTACTGAGTCTTCAGTGTCTTCACTGATCTGACCACTCAGGATGACATTCAGGATCTGAGTGTCAGGATCAAGTCTTCGCTCAGGCTCAGGATGCTTTCCTCAGGAATATTCCTCCGGATCCAATACTTAGGATCAGGATTCCTGACTAATCTTCAGTACTCAAACTCAGCTTATCTTTATACTTAACAATCAACATGCTTTGAATAATTCAAATGGATATTATTTAATAATATTAATAAAAAATTAAAGTAATAATGAAAATCAAATTAAGACATAGTCTTTGGTAAACGCGGCAGATCTTCATTATAGTTATATATAAAAGAAAAGGTTTTGCAGGTTTGCGTTAATCTGTTTGTGTGCTTTGTCACATGATATATATATATATATATATATATATATATATTCCTTCCACAACCAACCACAATATTCACTGACATAATTCGACTTTGTGATCTCTTTCCTTATTCAGTTTCCACTGACCAAATTGATTTGTGATCTCTTTCATTTTTTCAAATTTAATTAATTTTTTTATAGCTGAATATCCAATTTAAGAATTGACTAATTAACGGGCCATAGCTCATTGTTCACTAGTGGAAGTCCATTTCAAAATTTGAGTAAAATTTTATATGGATTAGTCTATCAAGAATTGATAACACCCTACTAACCATAGAATTTACTTGATTATTATTTTTTTTATCAGCAAAGAAATTATATTATCATTAAAACAAAAGAGTATGAGGCATACCCTTTTCAAAAGTACAATATCCACTTTTTACAAAATTTCAATAATCTTTCCTATCTTTCACATAAACAACATAAGCTCCTAGTCCATTCGCCAAAGCACAATTTATCAAACTTTGTATTTTCAACTCGAAGCCAACTCCACACTCTAATTTTTAACTCCGTCACAATGTCATCTTTCGGTGTTCAGAAGTTTTGAAATATTATTTTATTTCTCGCTTTCCACAAAAGTCAAATCAAGCACTCCCAGATACAACTAAGTACCTCTTTATTTACGGATCCAGATATGAGTGAACAAAAATGTAAGAGATTAGATGAAGGTTTCGAACAAATAGCAGTCTTGACTCCCATCCGTTCGCAGCATTTCATCCACACATTATATGAATAGCTACACTCAAAGAGAGTGTGTCTTACCATTTCCTCCTTTTCTCCACAAAAAACACACTTCATATCCGAGGCAATAGGAATTATATTCTTTTTCTGAAGCTCTGAGATGGTTGACAGCCTTTCCCAAATTGTCCTCCACCCATGCACCTTGACTTTGGTTGGAATCCATTTATTCCATAGAATATTAAAATTCCTTCTGCTTCTCTTCTTCTCCTGGGTGCATCTTCCAAAGGAGCCATTCATACGTATTCTTAGTCTTGTATATTCCACTCGCGTCCAGAGATCACCTCCACCTATCTTCCTCGTCTCTTCGTAAGGAATACCTGTGAACAACATCAGACAACTCGTTAAGAACACCCCCCCCTCTCTCTCTCTCTAACAGCTCCCTCCTCCACTGCCACTCTCAATTCCATTCCCCTCTCCACTGTCCCATCTCACACACTCTCACATTCTTATCCCTCGCTACATGAAAAAGCCTGGGAAAACTGTGCCTTAGAGACGTTTCCCTGGCCCACTCGTCCAACCAAAACCACGTGTTCCTCCATCCCCTACCACCTTTTCCAAGTACTAAAAAACTAGCTGTTGTGAAAATTGTACCGGAATAATCGATCTCAATAAGACTTCCAAGTAATCAGAACAATAGTGAAGAATTCCCAAGAACACACTCAACAGAGATAAAATGGAAATAAAAAAGAACAAGCAATTTACGTGGTTCGGTCAAATTGATCTACGTCCACGGATGGGGTTTCCTCACTTCACTAATAGATGAATAATGTTTACAGAATATAAGCTTTCTCACTCTAAGATTTAGAATATCTACTCTCAACAATGTCAGTGTGTAATTCCTGGTTTGAATACGTATATATATAGACATATCCCTTAACCGCCTTTAAGCTATTAACCAATCAACGAATTCGTATGGTTATAACCACCCAGAATAACTGTTCCGGCGTCCAATAGGATTGCTCCGCCAGCTGTCCAAATAACCGACTTTATCACTCAGTCGAAATCGCATTTGCCATATTCTGTTGTCAGCTCAAGAAATGCATCAGGATGAGTTACTCAGGAAGTATGTGATTTTAGCTCAGGATAATCTTCTTAGTATAGCGCCTTCAGTTTTACTGAGTCTTCAGTACAAGTGTCTTCACTGATCTGAACACTCAGGATGAGAGTCAGGATCAGCACACTCGGACTCAGGATGAAAGCTTTACTCAGGCCCAGGACCAGTTTCTGTCAGGCTCAGGATGACACCTCAGGAATTTTCCTCCGGATCCAAAACTTCAAGATCAGGTTCCTGACTAGATCTCAGTATCCAAACTCAGCTTATCTTTACATATAACACCAGCCATCTCCCCCAACCCCTACTGCCTTTACCACCTCGCCCCACCACCCATTCGGTGCAGACTCTCTCCTAGACACCAAAAGGACCTAAACCCTTTCCCCAATTTAACCCCCATCTTGATTCAATTACTCTAGCCCATAATCTCTCTCTCATTGTAAAATCTCCAAATCCATTTACCCAAAAAAACTTTGTTAATTACTTTTGTTAATGCAACTAAATAAAAACTTTCGTTGCATCACTAATTTATCTGATACAGAGCACGATCCATCTACAAATTCAAAACTGTGAGCCTATAGGTGTATATATTGATGGTATACATATATGTATGTACTATAAAATATATACATATATATATATATATATATATATATATATATATATACATTGTAGTGAGGGACGAGAGAAGAGAGCATATATAATGTGTGAATTGTGACAAAATGAACCAAATCGAGTAATAGAATGGCAAAAGTTATTAACGTCAATATGTGGTCCATACAATTTCTTACATTTTATAATGGATTGGAACTCTACTTCAATATTGGCAATCATCCCCAACCCATCCCAAAAAATATAGAGACTATGTGCTACTTTTTAAAATAATGCTTCAAATGTGCATTAATATATTTTATAATTGTTAAAAAAATATATTTTAATATTTAAAAAATGTACAAAGATGTTTATAAATAAAATTTCATATCTTAACTGACTAACAAACTTCATAATATTATATGTATATAATATCTAACAGTAATTTCATTTAGATTTATTTATATTACCATAAACTTTTTTTAAGATTGGGCCCCTGAAATTTTGGGGCCCTATGACATGTCACTGAATATGCATGTTAAAGGACGGCCCTGTCATGCCCGTGTCATTTTTTTTATTATCCAATATATGTTTTACTTCCTAAATTTTGATTTTTGAACACATGAATCTCGTATCACAAAAGTTTGTTGGATATTTTTTAACATTATTTCATTTGTCATGCGTTCAAATTATATATAAAACACTTAACAAAAATAATGTTATTTGTAATATTTGGGGCTCACCCTTTTTAATAAAATATATTTTCTTCATTTACCAATTTTTTTTTAAGCAAATTTAAAATTAATATTATATTAAAATAATAGATAAAATAAAAAAAATTATTGTGGGACCCAAATTTTTATTTATGAGTATTAATTATTTTCCAATACAAAAAGGAAAAAGATTTGTTGACAAATAAAAAAATAAAGTGAAAATTAGTTTAGTAGACAGAGAGTGAATAATTTTTTATGGTTCTATTAAATTAATGAGTCATATAATATATTCACTCCGTCCATAAAAATTGGTTTACCTTGATAATTTACGATTATTAAAAAAAAATAGATGTTTATGTGTAAAAATGAGTGTATTAGTGTAAAAAGTATTTAATTATTAAAAAATATTTGATGTGATGTGTAAAAGTGAGTATATGCATGTGTGTAAGAAAATGAAAATAATAATTGTAAGTTTTACATTTAGGTAAGTACCGGAACAAACGGTTATCTTGATTCATTAGAAATTGGACAGGTAAGGAAATTTATTGTTGAATTACGTACTTATTTATAAACTACTAAACCTCAGTTCCAAGAAATCATATCTTCTACTAAGATATTTACTGAAGAAGCGGAAGCCCTTTTGAAAGAAGCTATTCAGGAACAAATGGATCGGTTTCTACTTCAGGAACAAGCATAAAGAAAGCGGTCACTTTTATTTTCAAAAAGGACTCAAGTGTCTCGGATTCAAATTATGCATAAAGTCTTTCGAAATAAAAAATAGATGGAAATAAATTGTGTCCAATAGGATTTGAACCTATACCAAAGGTTTAGAAGACCTCTGACGTCCTATCCATTAGACAATGGACGCGGTTCATACCGATTTTTCGTATTTTGATTTTTCTTGAATTGCAAACAAAAAAATAGGATTCTATGTGAGATCGTTTTTTGGAATTGTATATTCAATGATTCCCTAATCGTAATTAAAATAGATTTTCTATATTTTTGAATAGAATTCTAATAGAATATTTAGAAAAAAGGAAATAAGCGGGTAGCGGGAATCGAACCCGCATTGTTAGCTTGGAAGACTAGGGGTTATAGTCGACGCTCAATTCAGTGCTTTGAATATCTCTAATTCAAAACCGAACATGAAACTTTGGTTTCATTCGGCTCCTTTATGGAATATGAGTAAATTCACAGATCCAACATTTATTATGAATGAACGTGAACTATTTACTGTGGACGGATGGAGTAATATTGTAAAATTTTATCATTGTAATAAGTAATAATCTCTTTATTTCTCTTGGTAAACGCAGAATAAAGACACGCACGAGACCCAAACTCACGTGTGTGAGTTTCGGTAGCGAATATGTGATTAGGATCAACTTGCTTAATTAATTTATTTCATGTAATAATTGAAAATTAAGCTGAAGCCTTTAAATTGAGACCCAAACCTCCTTCTCTTTACATCACTTGTTTTACGTGCAGTTCTCTCATGTGAAAGAGAGAGAGAGAGAGAGAGAATGAGTCTAGAGGCTGTCATTTCTCAGCAAGATCCCTTTATCTACAGTTGCAAAGACTACATTATAGCCGGCGGAGATAATAATTACGGCTTTGACCTACCCCAAATTAGTGACTCTTCCGAATATGGATACTGGGACTGCTCTCCGCCTGCCCAAAACACTACTTCTTCGTCGGATACTGGCGGAGGACGACAGCCTGCGCCGGCCAAGAGACGGCGGCGGACGAAGCCGTTGAAGAACAAGGAGGAAATGGAGAGCCAGAGGATGACTCATATTGCCGTCGAGAGGAATCGCCGCAGACAGATGAATGACTACCTCGCCGTCCTTCGTTCTTTGATGCCCCCTTCTTATTCCCAAAGGGTAATTTAATTTCTGCATTTTTTATTTTATTAATTCTGAAAAACAAAAATAATTGGATACTTGTATTGTATACATGCATGTAATGTTTGTGTAGCACAAATGAAAGGATAAATTTATGAGATATCATTAAAATCGTATTAATTATTTTATCTCATAAAAATTGTATAAATTGTACAATATACTAATTGAATTTTTAGGTAAAATTAATTCATAATATATATACTTTGTTCTTTGAAAATTCATCTTACATTTTATATATTCATTGATTTGATAATTAATCTTGACTTTTTGGCAATATATACATATAGGGAGATCAAGCATCCATTGTAGGGGGAGCAATAAATTTTGTAAAGGAACTCGAACAACTTCACCAATTTCTTGAATCCCATAAACCGGCCAATCAGCAAAACCCAAATGACGTCATTAATCCATTCTCCAACTTTTTCACCTTCCCTCAATACTCAACCTCTCCGACCAACACCGACACGGTCGTGGATGCAGCAGCGGAGCGGCGGTCGAGCATCGCCGACGTGGAGGTGACGGTGGTGGAGGGCCATGCAAACATCAAGATATCAACAAAAAGACGGCCGAAACAGCTCCTCAAAATAGTGGCCGGATTTCAATCCCTTTCTCTAACAATTCTCCACCTTAACATCACCACCGTTGATCAATCAATACTCTACACTTTCAGTGTCAAGGTATGCATGCAATTAGGAAGTTAATTACCATTTTCTCCTTGTGACAGTACTAACACAACATAATTATTGCATGTACGTGTCACTAGAATCTTATACTCCCTCCGTCCCGGAACTACTTTCATAGTAGTTCCGGGCACGCGAATTAAGAAAAATTAAGTATGTGAGTGTAAAGTTAAATAATAAAATAAGAAAAAATATACTTTATTGACTTTTATGAGTGTAAAAAGTTTCCTTTTTAGGTGTGTGAAAGAAGAGTTGGGACGTCCAAATAAAAAAAATGTGAAAGTAGTTTTGGGACGGAGGGAGTAGTACATATATATTCGGTACTACATGTTCATCTAAAATATATATGTTACAAAATTAATAATTTTAGATAAACTCTTATGAATTAAATATTCGAAAACCAGAATTAATCAATAGTTAATTAAGTGAGTCTATAAGAATATATCTAACAATGTTTATTTAATAAAATAATTGCAGGTTGAGGAAGAATGCCAGCTAAGTACAGTAAATGAAATAGCCACAATTGTGCATGATCTATTGGGAATGATCCAACAAGAGTCGTCGTGACTGTGACTAAAGATGAAGATTTCGAGATATTTTTATTTTTAAAAAAATATATATCCACCGAAACGAATTCTTTCCCAAAATATTATTAATTAAAATATCAGGACCGGCGGGACCCACAAGAGTCACAATTACTTGGAGATAATTAGATGGCAATTTTTCTATTTGTTCTTTTGTCAAATCATTGTCTCTTTTGTTCTGCATTAAAAAAATTTAATTTAATTTTATGGTTACTTTTAGAATAATGCTTATTAACGTAACTCTAGGAATATTCTGTGCCATGTATTATAGTAGACCATTTGGAATCATGTCTGGTCGATTTATTATATATATATATATATATTAATTTGCCAACTGTATATAGTTAATTAATTATGTGTGCTTATTCTGTTTTGGTCAATATTCATTCCCCTATGCGTATGAATCAAGGCAATGGTGACAACATAAATGCCAAATTTTACAGATTTAACGGGATTTAATTTATATTTAATATACGGCCCGATGTGACAGAGTTTGACAAAGACTTGCTCAAATTAATAATTATAAAGTGTCGACCTTTTTTTAAAATTTGTTCTTTTACTTATTATGGAACAAAAGGTGAGAATTTGCATCTACGAAATACCATATTTTTAAAATAAATATATTTATAATTTTATAAGTGTATATATAAATTAATATTTTTTTAGTAATATACAATTTTGTATGAATATATACAAATTTTTGTGGGATGGAGAAATATATATATAATACTCTATTCAAGGTGATCTCTTTTCAAGGGAAGTATTATATGTTTTCTGGTATTTTCTTTTTCTTAAAGATGAAAATAAATGTTGAGATAATCCGTATTGAAACTTTTAGTTTGTCGTTCTCTGAAATTGCTTTTCTAGTTTAAAAAATTTAATAAAGTGAATTAGGTTAAATAAATAACTACAAGAAAATTAAGCTTTACCTACAATTTTTTTCTAATCTTGTGAACATCTTAATTTCTCAATCTACACACAATTTCTAGGCAATTAGTTACCTATAAGCAATTTATACCTAAAAAATAATTTAAAAATAATTTTTTCCCGAAAATTTTGTAGATGCCTATTGATTAATTTTTTTTAAGCATTCTCCACTACAAAATATTTTGTTGAAATTTTCATACTCATATTATCAATTTTTGTTGGCCATTTATATTTATTATAATGAATTAACAAATCAGGAATGGAGACTAGGCGGCAATTACCCTTCTTGGATTTTTTTTTTTTCAATTATACATGTAGAAATTACCCTCCTTGCACTGTTAGAATGATAATTCTTTTTTCAAATTTAGGATGGGTGCATCTGTTTTGTTCAATGAAAATGTGAAGGATATATGTAGTTTAATATATTACTAAGAGTGATATTCCTTCCGTTCCACTATAAGTTGCTCATTTTGCTATTTTCGTCCGTCTCACTATAAGTTGCTTATTTTGCCATTTTTGTCTGTTCCATTATATGTTGCTCACTTACTTTTTTTACCTTTTTAGGAAACTACTATCAACTTTTTTATTATTATTTTCAATACTTTTTATACTATTTTTATTACTTTTTTACTTTTCTCCATCACATCACATGTAGTCTATTAATATTTTTATACACTTTTTAATACTCGTACCCAAAAAGCAAAAAGTATGAGTGACTTATAAGGGGACGGAGGGAATATTATTTTAGAGTGGGTGTACTACCAAGAGATTTTGTTGCATATAACCTGGGCCATAAATATATCATTGCACAACCCAATTAAAGCTGACACAGGCGATCCCAAGTCCAACATAGGCTGGCACCCAGCCCATCTATCGTAATTTTGAAGCTGATATCTTACTCATTTCATTTAATAAAAAAAGAAAATTTAATATACTTTTCAATAATCTATAAACTTTATTAATTATGAAATTTAATTAATATTTTAAGTAACAATATAAAATTATTTTTAGTATTTATTAGTAAAAACAAAATTGTATTTTATGATTTAATCTTTACATATTCTTTTAATTACTTTATCAATATTAGTATTTTAATGCTAGCTACTTTTTACATTCAGGCGCTACTTGGTATGTAGAATAAGGGTAGTAATATAGATTTTTGTTCGGTCCTTATCCTGCTTGGTAGGATGCATAAGTTTTGTATGGATCCGGATTTTATGCGCCTAACCCGGTATATCCTTCTTCCATATTACGCCCTAATTCACTGTTCTCTTCAACATAATTTATTCTACCATTTCCATGGAACAAATCCATACGGCTTCTACAGTAATTTTTTCCCCTCATTTTTTACCTCCAAACTTTTTAAACGAGTCTCAATTCATGACAACGACTGCTCTGTTCTTTCTCAATCCAGCGCCACCGATGCTCTGTTAATGCTAGCCAAATCAATTTTGAGTTTGATTTTGAATCAAACGCTGCTCTGTTATGAACGAGTCTTAATCCATGGCAGAATTGTTGGCCTCTATTTGAAGGTTCGAAAGGTACAATGTTGTCTATATCTCTCTTCCTCTATCTCTGTATAATTCCAATATTTATTTCCCGCAATTGATTTGTTGAAAGGTTTCGCATGCTGCTGTCAAAGCCGAAACCCTAGGTTACACCGACAGACTCCACTTATTTAAGGTGTCTCTCTCTCTCGCTCTCTTTCTTTTATTTAACTTACGGCCCTAGATAGTACTCATCTCTTTTTCCTCAACATGTATCGTCCTGGATCGGGGAAGCCATGCCCATGAAGAATATGGTTTTTTTTTGTGATAATTTGTATTGGTCTTCATCAACGGGTTATATTAATTAGGTTTTATTTTGTTCTGTTTGTGCTTGAACTGCATATGGTTTCGATAAAGCAGTGCAAACCCTGGATATTTTTCTTGATTTTTTCTTTTTTCTCAGTTTCTTCTTCCTATTATTTGCCTGGCTTTGTTCTTGAATTTGAGATAGAGCTCTATTTTTAAAATTTTGTGGAGTGTCAAAGCTTCAATGATACATATAATTTAATGAGTGACAAGTGTTCAATTCTTAGATACACAAACAAGCAAAGCAAATTGGTAAAAATGATGTTGCTTTTATTTAATTTTATTTGGAACTCTCATGAGTGATTGACCTTCGAACGACCCAAGTGCGAATCATAAGAAAAAATAGATCCTCATGGTCTAATCCACCACATATTTAGAGCAAATTAATTATGTTTGTTGCAACACTCTCACTGAGTCCCCCTGCTCTAGAATATGCATAAATATATGTATCATTATATATATGCACATAGTACTATGTTTTTTGGAATGTGAATTAAGATGATTATTGCTGATGGGAATTAACATGATTACTAACTTAATGGGTGTTTATTTGCAGTGGGAATTTCTTGTTGATAAGTGTTTTTTTTTTTTTTTTGCAGTGGGATTAAGGCATTTACTGAGGTGAGAAAATTGTAGAAGTCTTATTCATCAATACCTCTATTTAATTCATACATTTATTTCTTAATTAAAGCATAAATCCATGAAGAATATGGAGACTAGATGTAGGCAATCAAAGATATACTCCTAGATCAACATTTTTAATTAAAGCATAAATCCATAAATCCCATAATGCATAAAAATCATTCAGTATATTTAAATAAACTGAATTTTAATGAAGAATTTTAAACATAAATTTGCATATAGTGGTGGGTGCATATAATTGTTGTGGGAGCAATAATTAAATAATAATATGGGCTCAGGCCCATAAATTATTATTTGAGGTCCAAACTCAATATTGCAA
>JAPKLY010000376.1:39705-78518 GCA_026898435.1 Prunella vulgaris | reverse complement strand
ATCTTCAAACGACTTTCGAAGAAAATCATAGCAAGAAGATGACGAAATCGAAGGCTGCTACCACTTCTCGTAATTTTTTGCCCAATGCTTCTGCTGGATGCTCCATGGCACCTCAAGAGGGGAATCCAACCACTGGAAATGCATTCACCCCAAACCATGCCCCAGTGGCTGAGCGTGCTCAGTCCACACCCGGGCATCGGACAAGGGAATTGATGCCTATTCCGATGCAAAACTTTGAATCCCCTGAACAAGTAGATTCATACGTCCGGCAGCTACTGCAAAAAGCGAAAGAAATGAGAGCAGCAAGGAGTTCATCCTCTGCTCCTAGGAAAAGTTATAATTTCCGCCAACACAAGGTGAGAAAAACGGATGAGCAAGAGGGAGAAAGCCATGCGCAAGCAACAGAATCTCGTTCACAGTCAGTTTTCAATCGACTGGGTTCTGATCTTTCTAAAAGATCTTCTTCATGGCCTGCCAATCGGGAAATACCAAACGTGTCTTCCCTCCCTGAGTCACTAACGAGATCATCCAACTACACTCCGATGCAAATCTCGTATTCTAGAGGAACAGAGCCTGGTAACTCGGCCCGGTAGCAAATGAGCTTTACACAGAGTGCGTTGCTAAGATGCGATCAACCCCGAATCTCGGTTCATGATCGGTTGGGCCCAGCGGGTTTTCCACACTATGCTATCGGAGAACCTGTCGTTGAAATGGTAAGACCTAAGGCAGTGCAAGATGACCAACAATCCCTCCTCCACACCTTACAAAAAAGGCTAGCTGAGGTGGAGGGTAAGGTGGAGTCAAGGGGTGAACCCTCAAAACGATTAAGCTCGGACAATGAGCCATTGGCCATCGAGCTGGAAGAAGCCCAAGTTTAATCAAGAATAATTCCTTTTCAAGCTCCCCTCTACGAGGGAAAGACTGATCCAGAGACCCACCTTTCCAAATATAGAATTTACATGACAGGCCGAGGTGCAACGGATGCAACAAAGTGCCACCAATTTCCTCTCACTTTGGGTGAATTGGCCCACAAGTGGTATGTGAATCTTGCTCCTCATTCTATTCATAGCTTCTCTGAGCTAGGGGAGAAGTTTGTATCATACTTTGCGGCAAAAATCAATAAACCAGAAAGTCATCATCGTCTGATGAGAGTTAGACAACAGAAGAATGAAGGGGATGAGGAATACATCGATAGAATTGATGAGATCATCCTCAGTGGAGAGCCCGTCAGTGAGGAGTTGGCACTTCATTCACTTCTCGGAGGATTTAGGGGAGATTCCCCCATGTTTCGCAGTCTTACCAAAGACATCCCAACAACATATGCGGAATGTAGAAGACGAGCAGACGAGCTCATCAATCGCCAAAAACTGTTGGCACAAAGGTTGGGAGAAGTGAAAGAAGAGGAGAAACAAGTAAAATCTACCTCTTTCAAAAAGAAGAATGGGGGTAAAGCGTCCAAAACTTCGGGAACCTTTAAAAGGTTTGACGCCGGTGAAGAGGTAAGCATAGTGGACAAACTGAATCAAACTCCGGCTTACATCTTCAATGCCATCAAGGATAAGAACATGCTTGAGCATCCTCGCCCACTACGGGATGTGCCACGTCGTCCAAATGATAAATGATTCTGCGCCTATCACGATAGTCCTGGCCATAATACGAGCAAATGTCGTGATCTCCTCAGGCAACTGTGGAAATTATTTGAGGAAGGGAAATTGAATGAGTTTGTCAAGCGACCAATGCCGAGGCGAGATGATGCTGGACAAGGCTTGAAGAGAGATAGAGGAAATCAACCTCCACCCCAGCAAGTTGGGGTGGCAAACCTAGAGGATGAAGATGATGAGTTTTCAGGCGAAGAGCCACCTATTCGAGCTGGAGGAAATGTGCACATGCTTCAATCTGGTGGAGCCTTAGGAGGTCTTACTCCGGTGATCAACACTTCAAACAGAAAGAGGAAGGCTGAATTGAGAGCACTTAACGAGGTAAATCTCGTTACACCTCCTGAACCAACCATCTCCAAAAGTTGTGTGATCTCATTTTCCAACGAAGATAGGGAAGGACTGCTATACCCAAAAAATGACGCACTGGTCATTTCAGCAAAAATTCTTGGAATGAATGTTAGCCGCATCCTTGTTGATAATGGATGTTTCTGCAACATCATCTTCAAGTCAGCACTCGATCAAATGGGCAATCTTGCGAGCTACGTCAAGCCGTACAACACCGTACTCAAAGGTTTTGGAGATACTGCAGTCACAGCCTATGGAAGAATCAAGCTCGCAGTTGAGCTTATTTGCTGTAAAAATGACAAAGTAAGGATTGCTAGGCCTATAGAATTTGTAATAGTTGATTTGCCAAATGTCTATAATGGCTTCTTAGGTCGTCCTTTTCTTGAGTCATTCGAGGCCGTAGCGTCCTCCTACTTTTATTGTATTAAGTTTCCCACCATTGAAGGTGTGGTTAGCACCATTAAAGGTGACCAAATAATGGCAAAAAAGTGTGTGAACTACCCCTATGAGTCTTTAGATTACACTTTTTCTTTTGAAGATTTAAGTGTAAGAAATATTGATGAGCATAAACATACTGTAACCGCCGAGATGGACATAGAGTTTGATGAACTTGATAATCAAGTCCCCATGGACATCGATCAAGATTCAATTCAACACATAGTCCACAAAGACTCTTGCTCAAATAAAGATTGCTCAAGTGATGAGTTGGAACCAAGAATCGGATTTGAGCCAGCAACTCTCGATCTTGATCCCCGGCATGAAATAAAGGATCCAAGGAAGCTGAAAAGAGCAACTCCAGTAGAGGAACTTGAACATATTCCTGTTGATCCAACACGACCGGATCTCGAGGTATTGATTGGATCTCGAATCCCAGTAGATATGAAAGACGAAGTAATTGAGTTCCTCAAGAGTAATATTGATGTATTTACATGGTCTCATCAAGATATGGTTGGGATTGATCCCAAACATGCATGTCATCATCTCAAGATTGATCCATCAAGAAAGCCAATCTCGCAAAAGCGTCGAAAGTTTGGCCCTGAGAAATATGCTGCTCTAGCAGAGGAAGTGAAGAAATTGCTCGACAATAAATTGATTGAGCAAGCTAGAGACGAACCTCAATGGGTAGCTAATGTCGTTCTAGTAAAGAAGTCCAATGGGTTGTGGAGATTATGCATTGATTTCACGGATTTAAACGATGCATGTCCAAAGGATCATTTCCCCATGCCCCATATTGACCACCTCGTGGACAATACTGCCGGGCATGAAATGATGTCTTTTATGGACGCCTTTGCAGGCTATCATCAAATCCCAATGGCCGAGGAGGACGTGAAGCATACCTCTTTCCTCACTGAAAAAAATATGTACAGTTGGAAGAGGATGCCTTTTTGCCTTAAGAACGCAGGTGCGACATATCAAAGGTTAGTAAACAAAATGTTTGCTGATCAAATCGGCAAAACCGTCGAAGTTTACATTGATGACATAGTCGTCAAGAGCCAGAAGAGAGAGGATCATCTCCGCGACCTCACCGAAGTATTTTCGATCCTAAGGAGTTATAACATGAAACTCAATCCGAAAAAATGCCATTTTGGGGTCGAGTCAGGAAAGTTCCTAGGACATATTGTCAGCCAAAGAGGAATTGAAGCAAATCCAGAGAAGATAAAAGCCATCCTCGATCTCGGAGAGCCTACCAACATCAAGCAAGTTCAAAAGTTGACGGGGTGCTTGGCTTCCCTTAACAGGTTCATCTCAAGGTTGGGGGATAAGAGCAGACCATTCTTCAACACAATCAGGAAGAACAAATTTTCATGGAACAGAGAGAGTCAGTTGGCGTTCATAAGGTTGAAAGAGTACCTCGCTAACCCGCAAATTCTCTCCAAACCAGTTCCAGGTGAAAAATTGTATTTATATCTAGCAGCATCAGAGTCGGCTCTCAGTGCAGTTTTAGTTCGGACTGAGGGACAACAGCACCTGCCCATTTATTTCGTGAGTCAAGTACTTCATGACGCTGAGCTACGTTATACTCCGCTGGAAAAATTGGCTTATTCACTAGTAATGAGTGTGAGGAAATTGAGACCATACTTTTTTGATCATCAAGTAGAAGTTCTCACTACTCTTCCACTCAGAAAAGTGCTGTACAGGCCAGATACCAATGGGAGATTGCTTAAATGGTCATTGGAGATAGCCAAATATGGGGTCACATATGCACCACGTACGGCGATCAAGGGTCAAGCCTTAGCGGATTTTGTTGTGGAACTAACATTTCCAATTAGCCCTACAAAATTGAATCACCCTCCATGGAAGCTATATGTGGATGGCTCTTCCACGAGTACAAGTTCGGGGGCAGGAATTGTGTTAATTGGTCCAGATGGTCAATCCTTTACCAATGCAGTGTGTTTCAATTTTCAAACAACCAATAACGAGGCGGAATACGAAGCATTGGTTGGAGGTCTTGAGCTCGCAATGGCTGTAGGAGTCAGAAGATTACATATTTTTATGGACTCTCTTCTGGTTGTAAACCAGATGAAAGGCGAATACGAAGCCAGAGGTGAGCAAATGGTGAAATATCAAGACTTAGTGATTGAGATGTGCGAGAAGTTCGAGCAAGTCTTTATCGAACAAATACCTCGTGAGCAAAACTCTCAAGCAGATGCTCTCTCTAAGCTTGCAACTTCAGAAGGATCGGCAGACTTCTCAAATATCCAGCTAACAAGATTAGCAAGTCCGTCAATTAACAGACATATGGTAGCGGCTGTAGAGGAGCTTGAGGATAATTGGATGACATCCATCATCGCTTATCTCCGAACGGGAGCCCTTCCAGAAGATCGAACAAAAGCTCGACAACTGGAAATGCGGGCAGCAAGATATGTTCTTTTAGGAGATCAGCTCTACAAGAGAAGTTTTTCTTTGCCACTTCTAAGGTGTATCACACCAGAACATGGGAGGAGAGTTTTAACTGAGATCCACGATGGGGTGTGTGGAAACCATGCAGGAGGGCGATCCCTCATTTACAAAACGATGAGACAAGGATATTTCTGGCCCACCTTGAGGAAAGACGCCATAGCTTATGCGAAGGCTTGCCACCAATGTCAAATTCATGGACCGAATATCAAACTTGCCCCGGAGCAACTTACTTCCATGTATAGTCCATGGCCTTTCGCTCAATGGGGGATAGATATCAAAGTTTGTTGTTGTCGCCGTTGACTACTTCACTAAGTGGGCAGAAGCGGAACCTTTGAGCAAGATTGATCAAAGTCAAATGATCAAATTTATATGGAAAAATTTAATATGTAGGTTCGGGCTTCCGCAAGCAATAATCTCGGACAATGGTAAGCAATTCGATGGCTCCGAGTTAAGAGATTTTTGTGACAATTGGAAGATCAGAAAGGTTTTCTCAACACCTTATCATCCCCAGACAAATGGTCAAGTGGAGGCAGTTAACAAAATATTGAAGCGAACTTTGAAGGCCAAACTCGAAGAGAGGAAAGGAAAATGGGCAAGCGAGCTTCCAGATGTCTTGTGGGCTTACAGAACAACCACAAGAAAATCGACGGGAGAAACCCCTTTTGCCCTAGCATTTGGTACTGAAGCAGTCATTCCATCCGAAGTAGCAGTGCCGAGTCATAGAACTTCACAAGAGTTTGGGGAAGAGAATGATATAGCAAGGAGAATTGACCTTGATATGATTGAAGAGAGACGACTGGCCTCTGCTCATAAAAATGCTACATACAAGCAGCAGTCAGAGAAATACTTCAATTCAAAAGTAAAGATCAGAAAATTCGGAGTGGGTGATTTAGTCCTCAAGAAAACAAATGATGTAGCCAAGGGTGTATTTGGACCGAACTGGGAGGGCCCGTTTAGAGTGACGAAATGCTTGTCCAACGGAGCATACGAACTCGAGCAACTAGATGGCACTCCGGACCAATACCCTTGGAACGATGCTCTCCTGAAGAAATATTTTCAGTAGAATAGAAATATCTTGAAGCCCTAGAGGGCATGTATTTTTGTTTAATATTATTAATGTAAGCGTATTTACCTTTACAGAATAACTCACAACTTATCTCGCGCAAGCTTTTTACAAGTTAGCGAGCTCCAAGTATCTCGCGCGAACTCTTTTGAGTTAGTGAGGTGCAAAACGTATCACTTTAACTAGTGAAATCTTTAACCAAGGCAAACATGATAATGGTTGAAGCCAAAGTCGCTTGAGCTAAACGAAAGGCGAGCTAATTATCTTGCAAAATCATTTTAGTGTGAGGCGCAGCGGATTCAACTCGATAAAAACGATTGACGAGAATAATCCATCAAAAGAAAAGTCCCTTGACGAGCTAATGATCTCTCAGTACGGGCAAAACAACTCGACAAATACGATTGACGAGAATAATCCATCAAAAGCAAAGTCCCTTGACGAGCTAATGATCTCTCAGTACGGGCAAAATTTCTATTACAGCAAGAAACCAATTTTGCAACAATGTAGTTGTATATAATGATGCAGACATAACACAAGTGCAACCATCAGAAGTGAACGTCAAAATAAATGGAGTTCGAAAATCAAAGCGAAAGTAGATGTTCAAAATACATCAAGAAAACAAAGACTCGAAGTCTAAAGACTAGAAAGCAAAGGAAGTAAAGCAACAAATCAAATCAAAAGATGTCATCTAAGGATCAACATCGATGAACGGATAGTCGTTGTGCAGAGCAGAGATGACTTCAAGATTAGTTTGAGTAGTTCCGCTAGATGGGTCAATGACAGCAGGTGCAACAATACCCAGAACAACGTCGAGATCAGAAATATCTTCAGCTTGAGCAGTGGAGTTTTGCTCAACAGTGTCAACTTGATCACCCTCAATCTCTTCCACATCATCATCATCATCTTCATCAACTTCAGGAATGTCTTGTCCCGGAAACAAAAGTTTGTCTTGATCGGGATACCAGCTTAAGTCAATTCCAAGTTCAGTCTGAAGATCAAGAATGCACAGATAAAAACACGAGTGGAGAGGGTATAGAGTAACATAAGCTTTGAAACGATCTGCAAAAGCTTCTGTGGGAAGACCTTCACGAGCTGCAACTCGGATAGCATCTGCAAATGCAAGATAGTACGAACATCGACCAAAGAGCACAGGATCCTTAGTGGGATCTTCATCTTTAGTCTCAACCTGATCGTGCAGTTGCTTGAGTTTCTGAGTGGTCTCATCTTGTTCCTTCTGGAGGACATCAAACTTTCTTTGCAGCTCATCTATCTCTTTCGATCTTTCCAGCTTTACCAACTCAACATCTGCTTCGGCTCTTTTCTTTTCTTCAATTGTTATACGTTGAAGATCCTCCATTTCAGCAAGTTGCTTTTTCAAGCGTGCCTCAGTTTCTTTAGCTGAAGATTTCTCAGCCTCAGTTTTATGCACAAAGTCTTTCATAGCGGAAAAAGACTCGGAAAGCTCTTTGTTAGCCATTTCGATAAGTTCCAAAGACTTCTTTTCACGTTCTTGCAGCACTTTCAATTCTTCTTTCATGGCTCTGAAATTCTCAAGCTCATCATCCCTTTCAGTTATTGCTTGAGTAGTCAAGACAGCAGCACGAAGAGCGAACATCTGAGCGGTGAGCAGAGTATTATCCCCACAACTCTCTTGGACAACATCTTCAAGTTCATGGGTCCAAGCTCGAGGAATGTCGAAAATAGTCTGACGCAGATGACGTGGTACTTCTCGGCTAGTTGAAGTCCATTTGGAAGTCATGAAATCAAACAGCATCGGAGGACAAGGAGGATCTTTAGCAGAAAACCTATATGGAAACCATATAGGTCTCAAAGACGATTTTATATAAACATTCAGAACTCGAGATAAATAAAGAGATTTTCCACATTACCTCTGCACTAGATCGGGGTCGGACCCAAGGAAATTCATCTCCAAAGGCTTTGTCCCTAATGAGGAGGGAACAACGGTAGAGATAGGAAGTGCAGGACGCTTTCCCTTATCTAAGTGTGTTGCTCGAAGAGGTGAATCTCCCACATCAATAACCTCCATGGGGTCTGGGGACGATTCACGGTTTCTTTTCTCACCCACTTGAGAGGTTGAATTGGGGCGAGTAGAGACCGAAACTACCAGAGGAAGAGTGGAAGAGTCATCAAGTGGCACGTCTTCAGGTGTCACGGTCCTCGTAACCTTTGACACTATAGCAGGAGCACTGTGATCAGGTTTCTTCTTAGGCGGACCCCTGACACTTCTTTTCCCTTTGCTTTTGGGTTTAGCAAAACCCATTTGTGCGCAGAAATCTGGAATGTCTTCCATTAGTTCTTGAGGGCAAGAGTCGAAGACGGGAAAATCGCCTATAATGATAGGAACAAAAAGCGCCAAAGGAAGAAAGTCAATTTTGATTTAGAAGAACCGACTCATCACATAAGTAGTTGTGATGACAAATGTCAAGACACTTACAAGGATCACGTCGGAGGTGATTCGGATAACAGAACAACCTCGAGTCTAGTCGAGCAGAACGGACGTTGAGGTTACTCACAAGTCTCTCTTCTTTAGGGAGCAAGTATATTTTTTCCAATACCACCCTAAAGTCGAAAGAGAGATCGGCCTCACTAGGAGAAGAATAACCTGCAATAAGAAGGAGTAATTAGATCAGTACTCGTTGAAAAAGACTGATAAAAAATACTACCTGATAATTTTAGTTTTGGAACCACAGGGATATCAAGCTCGACTCCGTCAGAAAACTGCACAGTCTTCCAACTCCCATAAACCCAAAACCACTTTCGGCTATCTGGTCTAGGATGGTGAAGCACAGCCTCTATAACTCGCTTTTTATGACGAGGCTTCAAGTAGATGTCACCATATCGTCGCCTTTCCGAGGTCAATATATATAGATATGTAAGCTCTCTTGCATTAGGAAGTCGATATAATCGAAGCTTCCCAAATAGGATCAAAGTGCTTATGAGGTAATACCAAGACTTGGTCATCAACTGTATGGGGGCAATTTTCCAATATCTTAACAAGTGTGTGATGGCCGGATGAAGAGGAAAGCGAAGGCCCGCCTCCATCATATCAAATGTAACTGCAACCATTCCCGCGGGTGGTTGATCCGCTCTCTCACTCGGGTAAGGATCATGAAATTGAACGTCACTTGGCATATCCCATCTTTCTCGCCAAGAGTTGAGCTCGTGTGGAGTTACAATGCTTTGAATAGTATTGGAGTGCCAACGAGTCACATTTGGTCTGATGAACAGTTGAGTGCGAGGCATGGATTTGTATGGGTAGTTATCCAGATACTCGAGGAACGAGAAACTCAACGGAGGGCCAGCTATCTCATCAATAAACTGTTTCCACAACAACCAGGCTTGTTCGATGTTGCGGTCGATAGCGGAAGATTTATCTCTAGACGCACTTTCTGTCGAATCAGAATTATAGTCTTCCACGATCTTCATTAAAGTGGATGAGCTAGTCGAAGCATTTCCCGTCGATGTCGGCACTACAGTATCAAACTCATCGTCCATGTCGCGTAGACGACTCAGGAGAGAGAGACCCATATTGTGCGAAGGTCCAGTCGCGTTATCAACTCATTTAGAGAATTTCCGAGGCATGATTCTATAATCAAAGACACAAGCCGGTACACATGCTTGGATGTTCACACAATTTCTTACAAAGAACTTATATATTGAAAAAAAAATTAAAAAATATCATATGTATATATGTACACATATGATCTCCAGTATGATTACAAGTGGAAAGAAATATTTTTACCTGCTAATGTGATGAAGGACGCCGAACAATCACACACCACTAGTTGTTGAGGGAGAACGTCACCGTTTCCGTCGTAAGCCCAGGGGGTGTTGGACGGAGATGGGGGAAAGTGGACGATAGCCGTCACAAACAGAGAAACACAAACACGTGGACTACGATTGAGAAGTTGAAAATCTGGACCACCTTCGTTTAATCTTGTGACAAGAATGAGGAAAACTCACTCATACCGTATTAGTTGGGCGCCGGCGTGGTGTTGAGCAAAGTCGATCGGCGGCGCAGGGGTACCGCAGTCCACCTGCAGCCGTGAAGGTCCGACGTCGTTCTCGTTGGTGCGCTGGAGAAGAACTCGTGCTTCTTACACCAAAAACGTGGTACTGAGTGAAGTTGCGATCGGCGGCGCAGGGGTACCGCAGTCCGCCTGCTGCCATAAAATTCCGACGAGTTCGTCTGCTTGCTGAGAAGGAGCCACAATTTTTTGTTACGCTAAAATGAAATCACAGCAGCTGTATTAAAAATCATACATGCATATATATATGCCACGCGGATTTGCATTATTCATTTGGAAAGAAAATCGTTTGATTTTAAAATCCAAGATCGATTGATTGATTTCAGCGCAGAAATTTGTTAGAGGAAGATTTTGATTGACAGGGTATATATATCAGAATATATATATATATATATGGAAGAAGTGGGATTCGGTTCTGCTGCCCAGGGATTTGAAATCCCATTCGAAATCTACTTGCCTTTTTGGTGTTTGCAATCAACGCGATCAAAAAAAAAAATTCTGCTGTTAGCCGAAGAAAATTACGAAAAGGAAAGGATTTTCGTTCCAATGGAGATAGATATATTTTGTGGTGGTGAAGTATACGTGGGCTAGTGTGTATATGGAATAAATGATGTTGGCCCACAACTTTCTAAGTTGATTAAAATATACATATATATGGGAAATATATATGTCACCAGCCGCAGTATCAATTCAACTCAAATCTTCATTAGTTAGAAGAAATTGATTAGGATTTCGTATGACGTATGTGTGATGGAAGGTGGCAGACAAATTTCCCAAAATTCAGGAGGTAATGCATACGCATTTGAATTTTGGAAAGCAGCAATTGCATTGGGCCTTTGATTTCGTACAAAATGATCAAGGCCCATTTTAATTAAGGTCCATATATTAATTATGGACTTTTGGGTGTTTGGTTAATTTATTTCTACATAAAAGTTGGGTCATTTTAATTGTTAAATTAATTTGGCGACTACAACATCCTGCTTATATCCACTGACTCGTCAAAGGAGTTTGAGTATGAGATTTAAAATAACAAAAGGTGTCTATTCAGAGTGTTACGGGGTATTTTATTTTATTTTATTTTTCTGAGATAAGATTTCATAGTCTACGTAGTAGCAGTGAAATCGTCCATGTCTCAGGAAATTTAAAATTTTAATATCTCCACATAGACGATTTAGAGTTCAGAGACATGCAGAACGACGTCAACAACCTCATAATTTTCTCAAGCAAGGCCTCGTACTCATCCCCGCCGATTTAGCTCTCGACTTACTTTTAATGTGCTACACTTTGTAAAATTAAGCACATCCAAAAGTAGGGGGCAATTGTTGTGGGAGCAATAATTAAATAATAATATGGGCTCAGGCCCATAAATTATTATTTGAGGTCCAAACTCAATATTGCAATGCTTGGGGCGCGAGCAAGGTACATGTCGACGAGCACGAGCAAGAGACATGTCGACGAGCACGAGCAAGAGACATATCGACGAGCACGAGCAAGGTACATGTTGACGAGCACGAGCACGGTACATGTCGACGAGCACGAGCATATCCCAAGTCAACGCACCGAGAGTAATTACAGCGATTACGCCAAATGTACAGCATAATTAGCGCCGATCAGAGGCGACACATGGAAGCTGACATTTATTAGGGAAGACTTTCCATAATTACTTTTGTAACGGTTTAGTTGACCATCGGGGAGTAAAATGAGCACGTGCCTTATTTAGAATAATCTATAAATATGGCTCTAAGGCCATCATTGTAAGGATTCGAACCTTTACATAATCAATAGACTTTACTTAAGTCCCAGCTCTTGCAATATAAGATCTGGGCAAATCTCGGTGTTCTTTACATATTTTACGCACGCTTATTCAATCATTTTATATACTTATTGTTAACCTGATCCCAGCCACATACGAAATAATCAGGTAATAACAATAACCTGAGCCTTTTATTTTCTGGAAATTGAAGCCCATTAGCATTAAAATTGGATAACATTAGTTTGCTATCAAGTCTTGAGGAAGCTGGATAAAGAAAGGGGCCCACTCCTAAAAAAATTGACTTTGAATGAGTGAAAATATGCAGTACGTGGCCTCCTTTACGTCCATAAATTGTGGATCTAATACATATATTTTCTTTTCAATTTCAACACACGGGGTGGCACAATTTAGTTGGATTCCAAGCAAGCTGAATTTTAAATAAACTGAATTCAACATGTTGGCTGCTATAATATGCAACATGTTGCTGCTATAATATATTCCTAGTTGGTGATAAAGAATCTCTATGCAACATGTTGCTGCTATAATATATTCCTAGTTATTTGGTCATTAGATTTTTTGAAGTAAATACAGTGAGTGTTGGGTGTTTGACTCTTAAGTTATGTGAATGCTAATCGTTCTCAACATCTCTGTGGCTATTTATTTATAACAATTTGTGGCTGGAGACAGATCAAATGTTGCTGGTTGCAATTTGATAAAGTTGTTTTTATAATATAAGTTATTGTTGTTCATGTTATGTCTTTGCAGAAATCCATCCAAGTTTTAGGCATACAAGTATCAACTACCATGTTGTCGTTGACAAAGAGAAAATTAATTTTGTTTTTGCTGGTAGAACGAGTAAGACGTAGGAAAAAAAATTTGTGCTTTATCTTAGCACATCTTTTACTTCAGAAAACATCAAGAGTAGTAAGACAACATCAATCGTATAGTATGGTAAATAAAATACCCGGTCAATTAGATAAATTGAGTAGGTTGTACTTGGTAAGTGATCCTACTTGCATAGCGAACCTCAGAATGGATCGTAACACTTTTGCCCGACTATGTTACTTGCTAAGGGAATTGGGTGGCTTGACTGATTCAAAGTATGTGTGTGTGGAAGAACAAGTATCAATGTTCTTATCTATTTTGGCTCATCATAAAAAGCAACGTATTGTTGGGACCGACTATGTACGTTCGAGTCAAACAGTCCATCATTATGTCCATATTGTCTTGAAAGCTGTTTTGAAACTTCACAATCTCTTCTTGGTGAATCCAACTCCTGTTCCCGATGATTCTGTGAACCTAAGGTGGAAATGGTTCAAGGTAATTTATCAAACAATGTCTTTTTATATTTGTTAAAAATATCATACAAATATTCATATGCTTAATCTGCACAAATGCAGGGTTATCTAGGTGCCCTCAATGGAACCTATATTGACCTGCAAGTTGCTCCAAAAGACAAAGCTCGGTATAGAACTCGGAAAGGTCGGATATCAACAAACGTACTTGGAGTGTGTGACACGGAGATGAGGTTTGTATATTTTTTACCTGGATGGGAAGGCTCTGACTTTTTCATATTTTTGCACGTTTTATAAATCAAGCAAATCTACCCAAAAGCGGATGGGTAATCGTAGTATTGCAAGTATACGACCAAGTAGTTATCGACCTAGAATTTAGGAGCGTAGTAGAGCCCCAAAATTATGTGTCGGCATGATACTATAGTGACTAGTACAGTTGGCATGAAATAAAAACAAGCAACAATTAAACTAGAAAGCAATAAAAATTACCAACTAACTTCCAAGACGAAAGTGCAAGAGAGAATGAAATGCCTCGGGAGCTATCTTTATGATTTCAACTAACGCATTCGTGTCCTAATTACCTATCAATTGCTATTTCATTGGGTATGATAAGGGCTACCACTAAGCAAATGAAGACCGATCCCTTTTGAGGCTTGGGTGATCAATTCTAGCTAACTAGCACCTAATTAACTACAAACGGCTCCTAAGATAGTGAACGCTAGGAGATTCGCACAGATATCGTCCCTAGTTTCCCCCTTCACTAAACACTCTAATTCACAATCAAAGCATCTAATGTCCCTTAATGGTAATTCTAAGCGATCTACCCCCTCTCGGGTCAATAAACCACTAATTGAATCTAATTAATCACCTAACCTTTCTTCACATGACCAATTAACCACATACCCTGTTATAATATATGGAAATATATTATTATATTAATGGATATAATATTAGAAATATATCCAGTGGGCTTTAGGCCCACAAGACTTAGGGTTAGGTACTCTATTTATACTATATCATTCCCTTGTACTCTACACATTCATTCACATTCATTGTAACGGCAGTTTATCATTAGTATAATCTCCTGGCTTGGTCGCCCCCAGACGTAGTCACTCCGTGACGAACTGGGTCATCAAACTCCGTGTCATTTACTTTTATGCTTGCGCTTTTCTCTCGATTACAACACGTTATCAGCACGAGTCTCTACGAGCAATAAGGATTTACGAGAGGATTGCTCCAGCTGTTTTCGGATCAAATCATTCGGGATTAATCTTATAAATTGCTGAAACCGTAAGTTCTTATTTAGGATCATTCTGATTAAATTCATGCTTGGGTTGTCTGCCTGATTCATGATTCGAATGCATATGTATATGCCTGATTTTGTATATCTTCATATGCATGAAATGCCAACTGTTATGATCATGTTTAACCGCTGCAACTCATATGCATTGATTTCTGTTACACGTATACTGCTATTCTATGACCAGATTCTATATGTTTCCCCAATACCTCATATCTGAGATGTGTACATATGAAATCATGAAACATGAAATATCTTTCTGTCTCGTATGCCATATTCTGATCTGATTATATGTGATTTTATTTATGAATCCTTCATAACAAAACCCAGTAATCCAGAACGTATACAAAACCCAGAACGAAAGCAAAATCTGTAAATATATGTGTTTTTGTACATGATCTGAATGTATGTATTCTACATCGTGTATATGTATTCAGTGACCTGATTTTAGTGTGTTTATATGAATACATTCATATTTACATTTACGCTTTTGTTTACGCTTTTGTTTATCGAACAAAACCTCCTACCAAAAACTCGATCGGTCATTGACAGCAAACCCAATATTCAGAAATCCAAAATCGATTTCAGCAAACAAAACCCAAAATCGTTTTTAATTCGAAATCAAAAACCTGTTTTTCCTGAAACAAAATCGTTCTTCGCGAAACCTTACCCGACGGCAAAACCCAACGACGCTTCGCGTCGACGGCGATGATCTCTCGCGAACGCCGACGGCCCCTGAAGCGGCCGACGGCATGGCGGCGCGACCGCCACTTACTTGCGATTGAGAACGACGACGCGACGGCGCCTCCGCCCTGGTGCGTGACGGTGCCTCCGGGTACACACGGCGGCGTCAGACGACGTCCCAAACCCGCAATGCTGCTCCGCCCCTCGCGACAGCCGTGACGGCGCCTTCCATCAGCGACGGCGCCTCCGGCCCTGACTACGCGACGGCGGCTGGACGCACACCCCGACGACGGCGGGCCTGGTTCACAGCGACGACGCGTGAACTGCGGCGCGAATAGCTCGCGACGGCGCCCCTGAATCGCTCCTCGCCGGCATCTGTTCTGCGAGACGGACGCGATGGCGGCTGACGGCCTGACTAGGCCGCGACGAAGCCAGCCCTGGTCCGCGACGGAACTGTGGGATAACCGGTGCGGCTGCGCTCCCTGACCGGCCACGACACCCCCTCCTCGCGACGGTAACTCCGCGCGTAACAAACGGCGGAATCTCGCCTTGTAACCCTTGACCCATTAAATCTGGAAACTGAAAACCTTAATCTGTTTCCGTAAAACCCTATTCTGAAAGGGGGTTTTGGGCCATTTGGTGTTGGGCTCTTTCTTTTTAATTAATTGGGCCACCGGTTAACTTCATTAAATAAAAAAAAAGGACCAGAATGGGCCGCCTGATTTCATTTGGGCCTCTTTGGGTTTGGACCCTTATCATTTTTTTTGGGTCGCCTGCTGGTCCATTCATTAAAATATATATACTTGGCCATTTTTTTTAATTAATTGATTGGGCATTTTATTTAGTTGATCCTAATTAATCTGGATCCTAACAATTATTTTTGGGCCCGATGTCCCATTAATAAAATTCATAATGGTATTATGAAGCCCAAATCATCAAAATTTTTTTAAGGCCTTATTCAATAATTATTTTTGGGTTCAAGTCCCATTAATAAATGTCTCATAAAAGTTATACACCCAAAAATATTTATACCCCCTATAATTAATTATTAATTTTTTTTTTTGTCTTAGCATTTTTATGATTGAGCCTTAATTATTACATGCTACAAACAAATAATTTTTAATAAATTTCCATTTATTAATTTTTGTAGCAAAAACATGTCAAACATCACTAAATGTGAATTCAATGAATTGGCACTTGTTTGCCATAACTATTTGACATGGGCTCTCAACGTTGAAATTCACTTTGTCTATAAAGACTTTACCGACACAACTAGACAACCATCTAAATCCACAACTGCCCAAATGGCACAAGCTCTAATCTTCTTAAGACACCATCTTCACAAAGATCTTAAGAACGAATACCTCACTGAAAAAGATCAATCGATGTTATGGAAATCCCTCCAGGATCAATTCCAACAACAACACGATGTGATCCTCCCCGAAACCAGACATGAATGGATAACACTTCGTTTCCAAAACTTCAAGTCTGTAACGGAGTACAACTCCGCCCTACATCGCATAGTTTCTCAGCTTAAGTTGTGTAAAGAAACAATAACTGTTGATCAGTTAATTAAAAAAAAAAAAAAAATTATTTCCACTTTCCACGCTAGTAATCTTGTACTTCAGCTGCAGTACAGGGCCAAAGAGTATCAATCACACTCCTGAGCTCATTTCTGCACTTTTAGTTGCAGAAAAGCACAACCAATTGTTGATGAAAAATCACAATACTAGACTGGTTGGCTGACAAGCTGTGCCTGAAGCACATGCTACTCGGAGGAACTCTAGAGGCCGTACACGTGAAAAAGGAAATGAGGCGAGTGGGGGACGCGGATCGACCCGAAGTCGAGGCCGTGGTAGGGGAAGAGGTAGAGGTAGAGGTCGCAACAATGCACAATCTAGTGCAACTGATAATAATGCACCTCAAGATAAACCATCGAGCTCACGTGCACAGAACAAACAAGTCTGTCACAAGTGTGGATGCGACGACCATTGGTCTCGCTCGTGTCGTATACCAAAACATTTGGTGGAGGCGTATCAACGTATGCTAAAAGACAAAAATGGGAAGGCTCATCACGGTGGGACACACCACACCGACCTGCCCAAAGCAGGCTTTGTCATAGACAAAGGATGACCTCTTGGGTGAACATATGACTATTGACTACAAAATTTAATACGTTCTTGATAAAGTAGGACCTAAGTGATCCCTTGTGCGGCTGATCAATCAGCGTCTGTAATCTTGGCTCTCCTTAGCATTCCTCATATCTAAACGTAACCAAACATACACTTAAGTGCTTATGGAGATTAATGTGTTGTGCTTAGTAGATAGTGCTACTACACATACTATCTTAAAAGATAGACAATTTTTCCAAACATTAACCGAAAAGAAAGGAAGTGTCACTACTATTTCCGACGACGACATACAAATCGTTGGCTCCGGAAGAGCCTCGATCATTCTACCTATGGGTACCGAATTAATAATCTAGAATGCTTTATTGTTTCCACAATCAAAGCGTACCCTCCTCAGTTTCAAAGCCATTCGACAGAATGGCTATCACATTGAAACAAATACTGAGGACAATAGTGAATATCTGTTGATGACTCACTATTTGAATTGTCGTAAACACATCGTCGAAAAACTTCCATCTTTCTCGTCTGGCTTGTATTACACATACATCAGACCCTCAAATCTCCATATAGCTCTTAATCTAAAATTTAATGATCCAAATTCTTTCAAACTATGGCATGAGCGGTTAAAACATCCAGAACAATCCATGATGCGTCGGATTCTATGTAATTCATCTGGCCATAACATAACACACAACAGAATCCCTTCTGTTAATGAATACATATGTGATGCTTGCACAATGGGTAAACTCATAATTCGTCCTTCTAGTAGTAAAGTAAGAACTAAATCTCCTAAATTCCTTGAGCGGATTAAAGGAGATATTTGTGGACCAATACATCCAGCATCTGGACCATTTCAATATTTTATGGTCCTAATAGATGCATCCACTCGGTGGACTTATGTCACCATGCTATCCACTCGCAATACTGCTTTTGCAAAGCTTATTGCTCAGATTATCCTGTTGATATCACAATTCCCAGATCATCCAATCAAATCCATACGCATGGACAATGCCGGTGAATTCACCTATAAGGCATTTGATGATTGTTGCTTGGCATTGGGAATCAAAGTGGAGCATTCGGTCCCTCATGTTCATACTCAAAATGGTCCAGTTGAATCATTAATTAGACGTCTTAAATTAATCGCTAGACCGCTACTATAAAAAACGAACTTACCTGTTTCATGTTGGGGGCATGCAATCTTACATGCATCATCACTAATCCAATTCCGACCAACTGCATATCATGAATATTCCCCTATTCAACTCGTGCGTGGAAATGAACCTAACATTTCCCATCTGCGTACATTCGATTGTGCAGTGTATGTTCCAATACCACCACATAAGCGAACATCTATGGGCCCACAAAGGAAACTCGGTATTTACATTAATTTTGTATCTCTCACAATACTTAAATACCTCGAGCCTTTAACTGGGGATCAGTTTACAGCCCGTTTCGCTGACTGCACATTCGACGAAGATCTATTTCCGGCCTTAGGGGGAGAGAAAAATACCACAATTAATAAATGCCGTGAAATTATGTGGAACACAAAAGATCTTCAATACTTAGGCCCACGCACAAATCAAACTTGAACCAGAAGTTCAAAAGAAAATAAACTTGCAATAATCAGCAAGTAATCTGCCAGATGCATTATCAAATGCATTACTGATTATAAATGAAGTGACTGTGAATAGTTAAGGATGCCCCTATACGCCAGAAGCGTAATGAACCTCCTTACACAAAACCATGGTATATTAATGCTAATAATATATTCAGTTACTCATGAAATCTCCTGAAGAGATTCGTCCTGAAGACGAGAAATCCTAGTAAAAAGCACGTGCACATAGCAATCAAAATACTAGGATTGCGGAACACCCAGATCAATGGGAAATGATCAAGATCTGGTTTACATGAATCTTAAATAAACACAGGAGACAAACATATCACTGTTGTCGACAACATCTTCGTACCCATAGTTGCTCTTTCTAAAATCTGGTACCAGTATCTAAATTTGATTAGATGCAATAGAAAGAAGCAAATATGGAAGAGCTAGACTCGCAAAATAAACTGTTTTGTTCTATCGTACATACCCCCTAAATATTTTATCCCTGAAGGATATAAATGGGTATTAATACGAAACAAAATGAAGTTGAGAGATACAAAGCGAGATTAACAGCTTAAGGGTTTTTCGCAGTGACCCATTATTGAGTTTGATGTGATCAAACAAATTCTCCTGTTGTGAATATTATAAAGTTCCGCCATATATCATTGGCAGTTAAACGCAGTTAATGGACATAATTACCGCATACTTATACGGATCATTAGATTCTGACATCTATATGAAAATCCCTGATGGATTAACTATTCCCCAAATGAGGAATAACGAACATCGTAGTATGTTCAGCATTAAGTTGCAACGCTCGTTATATGGCTTAAAACAGTCAGGTCGTATGTGGTATAATCGACTAAGCGAATTCCTCTTGAAGAAGGAATACGTAAATAACGAGGCTTTTCCTTGTGTCTTTACTAAGAAATCCCTTAATGGTTTTTGCATCATCTCGGTGTATGTGGATGATCTAAACATTATTGGAACAAGGAAAGAGATTGAAGAAGCAAGTTCAATCTTAAAAACTGAATTTGAAATGAAAACTTTGGGTAAAACCAAGTTCTGCCTCGGTCTGCAGATCGAGCATTTCCCTGAAGGAATACTGATACACCAATCAGCTTACCTAAAGAAAGTGTTGGAAAGATTCCATATGGATAAATCTCATCCTTTAAGCACTCCAATGGTAGTCCGTTCCCTCGATTTGGAAAAGGACCCATTTAGACCTAAAGAAGATACCGAAGAGCTATTGGGACCTGAAGTTCCATATCTAAGTGCAATTGGTGCACTGCTCTATCTTGCAAACTGCACTTGGCCTGATATTGCCTTTGCAGTCAATCTACTTGCAAGGTTCAGTGCCTCCCCTACGAGGAGACATTGGAATGGTGTGAAACATATCTTACGATATCTTCAAGGTTCACAAGATCTTGGTCTTTTCTATCAAAGAAACCAAGACAACACACTTATTGATTATGCTGATGCTGGTTATCTATCTGATCCCCATAATGCGAAATCGCAAACGGGTTATGTTTTCCTCTGTGGTGGAACTGCCATTTCATGGAGATCTGTCAAACAAACTTTGGTGACCACATCGTCAAACCACTCAGAGATCATAGCTCTATACGAAACTGCACGAGAATGTGTGTGGTTAAAGTCCCTTATAAAACACATTCACGATTCGTGTGGTATCCCTTCTATTGACTTAAGCCCATCAATTATCTAAGAAGATAATGCTGCATGTATTGCACAAATGAGCAACGGCTATGTCAAAGGGAACTTGACGAAGCATATATCCCCAAAATTCTTTTATCCTCACGAACTCCAAAAGAGTGGTGAGATCACGATAAAACAAGTACGCTCAAGTGACAATCTAGCTGATTTGTTCACTAAATCCCTTCCTACTTCGACTTTTGAAAAGTACGTACATGGAATCGGGATGCGTCGACTTGGAAGGTTGTTATCTTCAGGGGGAGTAACAAATGTTAAACAATCCTGATGATTGTATCCTCGAGGCAATTTGTAACACTCCACTAAGTAACACTTGCATTCTTCCTTGTCATATTATATCCAAGGGGGAGTGTTATAATATATGGAAATATATTATTATATTAATGGATATAATATTAGAAATATATCCAGTGGGCTTTAGGCCCACAAGACTTAGGGTTAGGTACTCTATTTATACTATATCATTCCCTTGTACTCTACACATTCATTCACATTCATTGTAACGGCAGTTTATCATTAGTATAATCTCCTGGCTTGGTCGCCCCCAGACGTAGTCACTCCGTGACGAACTGGGTCATCAAACTCCGTGTCATTTACTTTTATGCTTGCGCTTTTCTCTCGATTACAACATACCCAACCCTAGTTGCAACATGTAATCATCAATCATGGAATACTAAATCAAATAAATTAATTAAATCAAAGAAAATACATTAAGACAATCACATCACCAAATCCATAGCAAAATCAAGATAATCAAAACACAAACACATCAATCTCCATCATAATTCAAACACCCAAAGCAAGAGACAATTAGCCCATAGCTAAAATCAACAAACCCATGAATAAAATAACAAAATAAAATCTAAATAAGAATATCACCATTGAAAACATAAATAAAAGAACAATATCATCTCTTGAGTCTCAAATGGCTTCAACACTTCAAGAAACTAAAATAACTCTCTAAAATCTATCTAAGATTTGCAAAAAAATAAAATCCTAAATCTCTAAAAATGTTGAGAACAAAGTTGCTGCCCTAATGCGTGTGTGTTCCTCCTGTGATCTCTCTGAACTCCTCCTTTTATATCCAAAAAATGGGCTCAGAAAATAATGAGAAAATGGGCTATTGATTTTAAAAGTTCAATTTCAATTTTCAAATTTTTGAACTTGCACGGCTACAACACAAAAATGACACGGCCGTGTGAATTATTTTCCTGACGGTGTCATTTGCTTCGAATTATGTGACACGGCCTCAGTATAAAGATGACACGGCCGTGTAGTGTGGTAGGCAGGGGCCGTGTGAAAATAAAAACGTGTTTACCTTTCAGCACTTTCTAAATTTTCCACACATGCTTCTTCTTCAACCCAGCAGCCAGCAACTTCATCAATGGTGTCGAACTCCGGCGACGAACAAAGGTGTAGGCTGGGCGCTGAATTCCGGCGAGGCAAGCTGGGCTGTTGGTGGTGGTTCGGTTGCTGCGCTTCTCCGGCGCGGCGGCGGAAATTCGGAAAGGAAAACGGCAAGCGATTCGGGGCGGAGCAGTGAACTGGCTGTGCGGCCATTAATTCCGGTGAGAGAGCAGGGGAGGCGGCTGTGCGCTGTGGCGGTTGGGCTTCAGCAGTTTCCGGCGACGAGGACAAAGGACTGTGTGTTGCTGTGATTTGTGGTGAAATGGCAGCAGTGTTATCTCATAGTTTCTGAATTCAAACAAATGGCTAGAAGAATGCCACGTTTCCTTATCAGCCTTTCTCAAATAAATTGGTCAAAGTCATGAATGGTGGGGCCAACTATTCTTGTTGAATTTTCCTACTTCAAATAATGAAACCATCAGCTGCTAATGCTATGACCATATTTCTTGGGCTTTGATTTTTGTTTTGGGCCGGAACAATGGGCCTTCAATTAATTAAGTAAATGGGCCACTAAATTAGTTAGCCCAATACCACTTCGATCTCCATTCTTCTCGTCTTCTTTCGTCAATTGACTCCAAAAATATTAATACGCATTTTGCTCCAAAAATCATCAATTTCCTACAAAATATCAACAAATGTCTTTCTTGGCCATTAAGCACAATAAATCAATTTAAAGTATAAAAATGCATGAAATCCTATACAAATTAATCAAATTAAGCACCCTAAAAATGTGTAATTCTCACACAAATCAGGCTCTGCAGCTGATTCTCGTGTCTTTCGGGATGCAGTTTCTCGGCCAAATGGGTTAAAGGTCCCAAAGGGTATGTACATTCTCACTTACTGTTGTCATGTATACTGCTACATTCACACTATTTATTGTGTATACTGCACTAGTTTATCAAATGTGTATGCATATGTTAATGGGAAATAGAAGGTGTCTTGGTGTATTGGCATTGAACCAATAAATTGCCTGTTTCATTGGACATCAACTTTACATTCTAAAAATACTATGTGAAATATAATTTATCAATCAATTCTGTTAAACATTTTACGAGATGTCTTGAAAGTTTTTAAGCTTTTGTTAATATGATTTAACTTTTTTTACAAACTTTATGTTTATAATTCTCATTTAGCAGCTTCATAAAATAACATCTTTGGCCAAATAAAATCTTTCTAACTATCTTAAAGAGTGGCATAAACTGTCCACTGTTCATTCTCATTTAGCCTATATCAGTCTTTATCATCTCAAGTCAAATTTGTATATTCTGTAGTATTTAAATATTTGGCCATCTGTATTGAATTTAATTATCCATTCTATTTCTTTTTTAAGGAAAATATTACCTTTATGATAATGGTTACGCCAATTTGGAGGGGTTTCTTGCACCATATAGGGGATGTCGGTATCATTTGAAAGAATGGGATCCTAATCACAACCGTCCAACTAATGCACATGAACATTTCAATATGAGACATACTAGGGCACGTAACGTAATTGAGCGTGCCTTCGGTGTCTTAAAAAATAGATTTGGAATCCTAAAGAGCCCTTCATACTATCCTATCAAGATCCAAGTTAGGCTAATAATGGCATGCTTCCTACTGCACAATTTCATACGATCTGTTATGCCTGTGGACCCAGTGGAACAAATAGCCGAAGAAAACCCACTCGATGAGGGAGAATCACAACCGTCTGATATTATCGATACTGTTTAATCATCTGCAGAGTTTAACAATTGGCGAGCAGAGCTAGCCAACTCAATGTACCAGATTTGGAGGACTAATGGTTAATTCATTGTATTTGATAAATATTAACTCATGTTTCACTTTATCATTTTTTTTTCATTGCATTTGAGATGTATTAAGAAATCACTTATTGGGATTGTATTTTATTATAGAGTTATACTGTATTGGGATTGAATTAAGATTGAATGTACTGTATTGAGATTGATTGAGATAGAATGCATACAAAAAATCTCTGAATGTTTTTGTTTTTGTTGCCCCATTCTGAAAAGTGGCCAACTTGTGAGGGAAAAGAATAGTTTGTACAATTGACTGATTAACTTTATTTTTGTTGGCCCATTATGTGTACATAGGCTCAGGAGATAAATTGTCCTTTTCTTATCAAATAATCAAGGGTGCATTACTATTTGCATGTGAATGGGGTTTACTATTTGCATGTGAATGAATATCAAGTGTGCAAGGTCTATAAATACGTAATGTGAATGAGCTTTTACATCCAACCATCTTCAACATCATTTACACACAAAAATTCATAAATTTTCCAATGCCTATTAAACATGTCCCCCCACAATCCAAATATTTCTACTCAAAAAAATGGACCAAATATTTGGATAGTTACTTCTTGTTGATTCCATTAGAAGTTGCTCTTCATATTGATTCCAAGTCCTTCTTTTTGATGCCACTTTTTTTCCTTTGTTAGACATGCTTGAGCTACCACCACATTCCATAACTAACACAAACTAGGTGAGAAGACATCACAAAAAAAAAAAAAAGCAGTAATTACACACTTCAGACTCAATCAAACCAAAGAAGGATATATAAGGTAGCAAATATAAATATAAATATAAAAAAGTACAAGCAGATCCTATGGGGATTAGAAAAATAAGAATTGTACTGTCAAGTCTCTCTAAAAGAATAAGGGATCATTTAAATGGACTTGGGCAGTAGACTAACTATCAAAATCTCATAAATCAAATTACATAACATTTCCAATGCCAATATGAACTTGGGCAGTAGACTAACTAACAGAGGAAATAATTTGTCAAACAAAAACACATCCATAGTTTAGCAAGTAATTAGTTTAAGAGTACTCTCACTTCAACGTAACAAATGATATTCTATTATAAAAAGTTTCCTCATGATATTAAATTTCTTTTATGTGTTGCCCATAATACTCAGTATTCACAGAATACTCAATACCCATAATTGTCAAATCACTTCACCAAATTTAATCTTCCAACGCGCAGAAACACTTTATCAAATATGAATTAATCACTTTATCATATTTATAATCAATAGGAATCACTTTATCATATTTATAATCAATGGGAATGTGTTTCACAGAATACTCAATAACTGTGTTCAACTCCCTTCACCAAATTTAATCATAAGAAACACATTCCTTGTGACTACGAATTAATCACTTCCAATAAAAAACACATTCCCGCACATCTGTAGCAGTAATATTTTATATTCCTTCTCAATAAATCACTTTCTGTATGTGGCTTTGCATTCTGTGAAAAACATAAATTTTAATCTCCAGGTGTTAAATTCTTGGACAGAAGAGGAACACAGGTTATTTCAACTTGGCTTGCAATTACGAATAAATTGAATAAACCATGGTGAATTACGTGGACAAAAATTTGGGAAATTGTCTATGAATAAATTGAATAAAGACTCATCTGAACAAAAGAAATAGAAGTACCTCGATGATCTTTCACTGTTCCGGCGATGAATTTGACTCAGGCTGTGGTCGTGGACCTTCCTGTGATTTACAGTCGATTAGGGCAAGAGAGGGGGATTGTTTCCGAGGAAGACAAAGATTTACGCCGATTAGGGAAATAAAGACTCATTTTTTATGATGACGATGATAATGGCTACAACTATTTACCCATCTTTCACGAAGACTGCAAGGGCTACCAAGATTTATCCATTCTCACAGTCGCTCATGAAATGTGGGGTAAAGAATCTACGTTTGTTTTTCTCTAGGTTAAAAGGGTATTTCGGTAAAATTGGTCACAACTCATACAAAATTATATGGTCTACCAAACAATATTATAAAAATTGTACTGATTTTTTTATTATCTACCAAGCAATAATAAGTAAATAATACCAACTATTTATTTATTCTACCAAGCAATAATATTATTGAAATCAGTACAAATAACCCCATTATATTATAATCTCTCATATTTTATTATACCCAACCAATCACCACCTCAATAAGAAAATAAAACTTGACGAGAAGAAAATATAATATTTACTCTAGATAGTTTTAATTCGTTCCCGACAGTAATCACCACTTCTAATGGCCAAATTTTAACCCATCCACACAAATTTGGATTTCAACATTATAATATATTTTTTAAAATATTCAATATTAATTAAATTATAAATGAACACAAAATTAAAATTTCTAATGCACATAAACATAAGAATAATAAGTATTATTATTAGTTTTAATTAAAGAAAAGTTACTAAAATTTTGAGGAAACAAATCTCCAAAATTATTTAAAAATCTAGAAAAGCTAGAATACTACTCCCTCCGTCCTGTAGTAATTTGCACTCTATGGGACGGCACATTTTTTTAAGGAAAATGTGTTTTATGTATAAAGTAGTGGCATGTGGATAAATATGTGTAAATATTTATGAATATAAACGTAAATCAATGTTTTCTTTTTTAATAGTGTGCAAATTTGTGTGAGACGTCCAAATAAGAAAAATGTGCAAATTCCTGTGGGACAGAGGGAGTATGTTATTTGAGTTAACTGTCAGTAAAGCTTGTTCACTCTAAAAGCTAGTTTGCTTTAATGAACAGGATTGATAAGTAATAATTCATTTAATGAACAGGATTGATAAGTAATAATTCATTTTTTATTGGATAATTGGTTCAATTCAATTTCAAATAATAATACATGATAAATTTTATCACGAGTTAATTTCACATGAACCAAACGTAGATATATGGGATTAAAATATCACTTCCCTAATTCACCAAAGCACATCCACCCTTATAAATTAATATCATAAAAAATACAATAATATTAGTGTGGAACCAGTTTCATACAGCGGATTTTTACCATATGATAGATTATACAAAATTCAAAAACTATTCCATTCGAGTGTGTTTTCATTTAATAATCACATTTTCTTTTATAATATTTGTATTATATATATTAAAATATCTTATATCTAAAATAATCATAAAATAATAGCAATTGTGAAATGCTACATTTTCTGATTATTATATTAAATTGGTAAATTATCAAAAAAAAAAAAACTCTATTATTCAACTTCATATTATTTTAAATATGCAAAATTTTTGTATCAATTTGAAAATTAAGGTAAAAAACTTATACCATTTTGAAATTATTCCTAAAACATATTTATTTATCAAATCTAAATATTTATAAAGGAGAATTTGCTCATGAGAAAAAATACCAGGTGTCGCAACCGAAAGTAAATATTTAAACCAAACTTCACAAATACAAAACGATGAAATATATAAAATTAGACCAATTGAGACAGGTTGTGCGACAACTAAGCAACACACTATAAGTTCAAATCATGATCGCTATTTATAGCAGTGTCTCACTGCTATAAACCATTATAGTATCCTAATTTTTTCTTACCAGCAGAAACCATGATAAAACCAGCATCACCAAAAATGTACATTGCGATTTGCTTGAAAACAAACAATTTGGCAAGACCTAGTGCCACAGAAAGATCACGAGTTCGATCTTCTTCAGAATGTTTTGAGGTCCTTAACAGTCTCAATCTGAAAGATGATGGAGAAAAGGATCAAGTCCAAACCTATCAATGAACAAATAACCATATTTGCTTTTAATAAATGAATGGATGAAAAATTCGACTAGGAAATCTTAACTCTTATTTGTAATGAGCTTGAATATATTAACCAATATAATTTGATGTCACAAGTCTAAATTTAATTTTTAAGCAGAGCAAGTAAAATGCTTCACAGATTTTTCTATCATTCCAGTGTTTCGTCGAGTTCAAAATATTGCATTGCTTTGAGTACATCAACATTAGTGTTTTCACTAACCCATGCAGAAACTTGTCTTAGAGGCCATAGGCTTGGCTGAATTATTTTTTCATTTCCTTCCAACATTTTTAACCACAGAAGTCATCAATGGAGGTTGATCTGGATGGCCTTGGATGCATAAACGAGCAACATCTATGCATCTTATGACTTCATCTCCGGAATTGAACTCCCCAGTTGTTCATATAAGTAAGAAAGAATGATTTAGCTACATACTTTTTATCAATCTATTCAGTGGTAAAACGAAAAAGTTTGGAAATTGGAATTAGAATATCAATTACTTTATATGACCACTGAAACCTTTATTTTTTTCAATTTTTAGGGAATAAATAGGTAGAATACCAGTTCATACTTACCTGATTAATGATGGATCTGGAGAGGTGATGTGGAGATATTCTTCTGCCACCACATTCTCCAGGAGTACTATTCCGAAACTACACAAGTACACTATTTTCCCATGCATATATATAGTATTCTGGAGGCTTATAGTCACTCCATGCAAAAAAAGAAAAGTCAACCAACAACAAAAAAGATGTGGAGAATTGGAAAATGAATACACTAACTGTGTTGCTTTTATTCTTGACATTCCAAATTCCAGTACCAAGTCAAAATCAGAGATCTTGTTGTTCATATTAAGGTATATAAAATACTTCTTATACTGAGATTTCTGTGAATAACACTCAGTCTTTGTCTCCTTGATGAAGATAAGCAATTCCCAATATCAATTGGAAGTGTACTGCCTATTTCAGGTGTTTTTCTTGCCCTTTACCAATAAGGAAGAGTTCATGCAAATTTGGTTATCACTAGAAAAAGGTTATCAAGGCATAATTGAAATAAAATAGACTTGTGTTTTCCATGAATTCATACATTAGCAATCATTCTTCCTCATCCATGTCATAGCCAAGTAGTTTTATGATGTTTCGATGCCAATGAATGGGAATCAAATTAATCTTAACTTTTTAACTCCTCCATACCTTCTGCAGAAAATTATGGTCGCAATTTTATTGAACTACCTCTCCCGAAGGAAAGCAACCAATATCATATGCATGAATTATTGAGAGGAGAAGCAAGTTAGTCCTTGGGCGTTAAACTCATGTCTGGATTAAGTGCCTGTTTTAAAACTCTACAAAACAGTTTTCAGAATGGCTTTTTCTCAAATGTTGTGGGAGAAAACTTTGAAAAAAAACTATTCTAGAAATAATTTTCAAAATAGGCACTAAATATCTGGAAATAAAAGCTTAGCTAAAAGAGTTTAAGTCGGTTGGGGGCTGTTTCAAGTAATTATCAATTTCTATATTCACTAGAGAAAATAGTGACTTCCAAAAAGAAAATAAATCCTTTCTTTTCGGAAAGGACTGAGAAAATAACATAAATGGATTGATCTAGTATAGGGTACAAAGATTTTAATATTATTATCATCAGAACTTTTTTTCTTTTCTGCATCGTCTGAATTCACATTGCGTAATTTGATTTGTGATATAAAGATCTGCAGGGGTTCTACAGGGGAAGACGAATGATCAGAGATGAATTTAATTTGATTTTGCGGTGTAAAACATCTATGTTACAAAAGCAGAACTAAATCAAGCTTAGGCGTCTTCTTAATCCAAGGAAATTCATTGCTGATACTTTCTATGATATTGAGAAAAAAAAAAACGAACCTCTTGTTAGGGTTTATTCTCATCTATACCGCTTACAAGTGCTTTAGTTGCTATGTTCTTCCCCAAAATTTAGGCTTTTGCTTCATGGAGGGTTGCTCTCAGCCACCGAAGCGCGCGGTGAGTTCAAAAATTAGGGCTCGACTCCGGCACAAATGGAGATTGGCGGCGAGTAGAAATTCAAGATAACGTGCTTTTCATCGAGCAATTTCACAATCGCCTGATGGATTAGGATTGCAACACTTCTTTTGATCAACAAAATAATTCAGACTTCTAAGAAGGATTGTTTTGTTCTTCCTCCCCCTCATCCTCTGCAAGCACGCTAATTTTGATTATGAAATAAATGAGTTGTCTGCTCAAGATCTTAAATATTCTCTATTTCTCTAAATGCTTTGCACATTTTTTTTTTCTTTTACGTCCCACGATATTTTGTACATCTTATAAATAAAAATAATTATTTTAATTTTATTTTTATAATATTCACATATTTATAAAAAATATCATTATTTTTATGTTAAATTCAATTAATTTTATTATTTTAATAACATAAATTTACACATCACCATTAAACTTTATTTTTTACGCACTTTTCTTAAAAGAGCGTATAAAAAGAAATGTGCAAATCTTTCGAGGGGAGGGAGAAAGTAAATTTTGGGTCTGGTCTTGCCGCAATAAGTCATTGCCAGTCCAATTTAATTAGATATAGCCCATCTAAAGCTGGCACAGCCCGATCCAGGCTATCGTAGCCCAACTTATTTTGGTTAACAAAAAATAAATTTTAATCACCAGATTCAATTTAATTAATTCGATTTTACCTTATTCATGAAACAAGATTAAAAAAATAAGTACACCGTGCAACTCAAATTCATTTTTTAAAAGTTTCACAAAATACTACTGAAAAGTTACACAAATTATTACTAAAAAGTTTCATAATTAAAAATACACTTTTTAATAATAACATATGTAACTTTTCATTAGTATTTTATCTAATTTTTTTAAAAAGAAATTTAAATTACACAGTGCATCTGGTGCATACAAGACAAAGCTATTAAAAAATTGTATACCCTACCCCATGGGAATCACAGCCCCACCTATTTTATATGCATAGAAATATATATAATACAAAAAAATTAAAAAAATAGTGTATATATAATTCAAATTCTTTTGATAAATTTATATATTAAATGTTTGTTTCTAAATTTTTATATTTTTTTAAAATTTACGGATTCTGTTGATAAATTTATATATTAGATGTTTGCTTTTAAATTTTTATAATTTTGTAAGTTTATGGATATTAATATTCGACATTGATATACCGATATTTATATAAGTTTAAAATCTTGATATTTTGATTGATTTTTAATTTTTTTTTTTTTTGGAATTCGTGAATCGTGTAAAGAAAACTTTAAGAAAATGCGTCTCATTTTCAATTCGTGTTTGATTTGGCAGTGAAACTTCATCAACTCATCGCTTGTTTATTGATAATAAAATACACACGTGATGAGTACAGATAGAGTTGAAATATTTTTTTACTGGGGTGATTTTAGTCTCTTGGGCACAAATCTACAAAAATTACACAATCACCCCAAAAAGCCAACCATAACCCTTGTATAATTTCAAATCCGACCCTGAACTCTTGCGTTATTATCATCAGACCCTTCATCTTTCATTATCCACAGCTTCGTAAACCCTAGAGGCAGACGACAAATCCAACGACACGGATCTCCGCACCTCTTGATCAACCTTCGGTCGATGATCAGCCAAATCACTCACCACTCGGAGTCTTCTCTCCCTCCCCAATTGATCCCCTGTTTCGTGGATTTCCACATCGTCACTCTCCTCATCAATCTCCACCGTTGATTCCGAATTACTGGAGCTCGTTTCCTCTGAGCTCTCCCCATCGCCGGTCATGCTCATCACGGGGGCCCTACAGACCGGGCAATTCTTGTGCGATCGGAGCCACGTGTCGATACACAATACGTGGAAAGCGTGGCTGCACTTAGGCAGAAGCCTAAGGCTCTCGTCTTCTTCAAACTCGCTCAAGCAAATGGAGCAATCGCGCCCGTCGATCAGTCCTTCCCCTGTTTTGTAATTAAACTTGTGGATCGAATCGATCGCCGATTGTGGAAGGCCGACGGTGCGAATATACCAGATCGGATGATCTATCTCGGGGCCGTGAAGCTCGTCGACGATGTCCTCTCGCGAGATATTATTCGGCGGCGGTGGCGGCGGCGGCGGCGAATTCATCCGCGCCCTCGATCGGAATCTGCGGACGGCGAAATAGGAGAGGAAAATAAAGCCAGCGCCGAGAATACAGAGAGAGAGGATCAAATATGTGGAGATTTGATGCTTGTGGTGAGTAGCCTGCAAATATTCACCATCATCTTTGATCCTTTCTTTAGGGTCTGTTTCTCTTAAAACCTTTCTGAGATAAATGGCCATTATTTTATTTTTTAAAATTAATGTTTCTGAATGAACGATTGGGTTATGAGTTGTTAGTGCATAGGTTGCAAATTGGGATTGAAAGCGCTGGGAAATTTCGTTACGTAGTGGCTTTATGGTATGGTTTTTGATGTATGTGGTTAGAGTCAATGCCGGAATGGACTTTTTTTAGTTATTACGCGCTTGCCTAGTCAATGCCGGAATGGACTATATTAGTTATGAATGCTAATGTAGGATGTTGATTGATTTCCATTGCCTTTGTCCGTACCAAAAATTTCATTCCAATAGAGGGCATGATTTGTACCGCATATTTATGTAGGATCATTAGTCAAGCATAACCATCACAAAATTAAATTGGTTCCATAAAATATTCAACATGTACACACTAAATCATGTTCCATGAACAAAAGTAATCATTGAAAACAGTAATTGCCTGCTTGGTCATTCATGAACTTCATAAACAATGTACAAATTTTATATACTATATTACAAACAGGGTATAAATGACAATTCTTTAATTTTTTGAACTAGTTAAATATCACTTTGAGTAGGTGTAAATGTAGCAAGATATTTTACCTTGTAAATGTTTTCTCAGGCATCGTTATGACACTCAATCATTCTAGTCGATGCATTGAAGCTGATTCCAGAATTTTCTTCGAGCATCAACAGCAAGGAGTCGTGAAACTTCTTCCAAATCGATATCCTTGAGGCAATGTGAGGATCTCTCCGGATATCAATACCCGAGAGTTTTTCTTGCATTCCAGCTTCCAATTTTTGCAAGTACCCGGGCTTGAATTCATTTTCGGTCTTCCAACCCTTAGCGACAAGATCCTTCATCAAATCCACCAGAACCGCTTCCTCTGTCGTAGTCCATGTCCGTCGAGTTTTTTCTGTTTTTTCCCTTTGTTCTTCTGACCAGTGCTGCTGCTACCACCGTTTTCCATTCTGCAAATACTAGAAGAAAATAAAAGATACAACATATAACTCCGAAAAAAATTCACCTTCGCGTCGAGAAGCTCTCTAGCCGTCAATGGAGTAGGTGAGAAGAAACCCTAGAATGATATGGAACTAATGGCAACGAAGATATGTTGAATGATTATAAGGGCAAAGTTGTCATTTTCTATAAACACATACGAATTTTACAAAGGATTATTCTTATGTACCAAACACACAAAACAAATTATCTTGTTTCATTTCTATTCTACCAAACAAAATTAAAATTTTATCTAGTGTCATTTATAATCTACCAAACAAGTAAATCTTTTATCTAGTAGCATTTATAATCTATCAAACAAGTAAAACACTTTATTTATTGGGCTACTAAACAGCAATAAAATTTATTTATCACATAAACACCTTAAAAAATTTCTTGATGCTCGTCCTACCTTTTTATCTTATGGAGGCTACCAAATGAATCCTTAATCTCATAATATTTACATATTTGCACAAATTGTAATGACTCTTTTATTTGGAAATATCACAAAATGGTTTACGAAATTAACACTAATTATAAATTGGTTCTGTCCAGAAAAAAATATGCTTTTGTGCAGAAAAAAAATTATACTTCTGTGCAAATATTTTGAACCAATTAATAAATATAGTATTTTTAGAACATATGCAAATGTACCTTTTTATTTCATAGACCCATGTTATACGCAATTTAATTTTTTACTTTAAATTTTTACTATTTATGTTTTTTTCCTTCAAAAAGCTCATTTCATGATGCAAGCATCGATGGAACTGAGGGGTAGAGGTGTTACACCAGTCGAGCGAGCTCGAGTAGTGCAGAATCGGCTCAGCTCGTTAAAATTATCGAGCTCGGCTCGACTTGTTAAGAAAGACGAGCTTGAAATTGAACTCACTCGGCTCGTTTAGCTTAAATTAAGTTTAAGCTCGAATATCCTGAAAAAATGTATTTAACTGATATTATCTCAATAATTTTATAATTCAATATATTTACATTCGCATACTTCAATAAAAATAAAACTATCACTAATTCATCAGTATGAGTGATTTCAGAATTAAGTTGTACTATTATGTAAAATATTATAATTTTATATTCTAAATTATATAATATTAAAAAAATAACCCCTATTTTTTAAGCGTAGAGAGCAGCTCGCAAGTCGAACTCGTTAAGCAAACAAGTATTTTTTGAGCTCGACTTGGCTCATTCAACACATCGAGTCGAGCCTTAACGAACCGAACTCACTATCATCTTGTTTCGTTTAACAGCTCTATAAGGGGGTAACACTCACCTAGATCCCCTCTTGAACAAATAATTTTGTCGCCATTTCCACTCTAATGACACCCGCCACTTACAGCCTTGCCGTCGAAGGAAAATTAAACCCTTCACTAATTGAGTTTTGCTCTATGCATGATTGAAAATATTTCTATGGTAAAAAATTTTGGTTTAAATCAATTAAATTAGTTGTTATATATGATATATATATATATATATATATATATATATATCTATATATGTATGGGTATATGTATATGTGATTGTATGTGTTACTTGTTTAATAATTATATAATTATTATAATTAAATAGTTGTTTACAAATTAAGTATAGTATATATTACTCCCTCTGTCCCAAAGGAACTTGCAAGTTTTCCTTTTCGAGACGTCCCATAGGAACTTGCAAACCTAAAAAAGGAAACTCTTTTATAAACTTCACCCTCACAATATCTACATATTTACATAAAATGTCATTACTTTTTCACTTTTTGGGCCCACATTATACTCAATCCAACTAACTTTTTCACTTTTTATATAAAATTTTACCAAATTAACCCTCAAAACAATACTTTTTTTACTTTATTCTACTTTTTTCTTAATTTGTGTGCCCCTCCTCCCTTGCAAATTGCTCTGGGACGGAGGGAGTATATTATAAAATATTAATTAATTATAAAACTAGATATATACATACATATGTAGCAATATATGATCTACGTGTGTATTATCATGTGTAAATTGATTATAGTTTGCTAAATTATTAATATAGGATATATATGTGTGTGTGTCACGTGTAAATTAATTATAATTTTGCTTAATTATTAATTAATTATGATTGTTAAATATATATATATACACACATGTATATGTGTGTATGTGGGGGGTGTACGCATATGCAAATTTCGCTAAATGATAAATAAGATTATATATATATATAAAAAAAATTAAGTTTTTTATTTTTATTTATATAAATATTTATAATTTATAAATTTTTTATTTTCTTGCTATGTTGCATGGATGCATATACGCAAGTGCGGGCATGATATAATACTGGCTCGGGGATGTGAATTTTTAAAAAATTAGGAAGCAATAAGTTTATTTATTTATATTTTATATATAATTAGCTAAATAATATTTGTAAAATAAATTTATAAATTAAATGTATGTAATTTATATTTTTATTACTTAAAACTTGAGTATATTCAATAATATAATATAATTATATAATAAAATATCAATTTATGTTACATTAGTTCAATACATAAATTAAAATAGTAAATTCAATTTAAAACGAGTGTCACATTATTAATTTTGATTATATGATTTAATAAAATTCAATTGAAATAATATATTTAAGAGTAGTCTATGCACTTGAATTTTAATTTAGTTTCAATTGCATGTGTTTGGATTTGGGTATGACATGGGCGATTCAATCGTCTTTTCCAAATCATTGTTCGCGCTACACCCGAACAAAAATGTTAATTTCCTGAATTCTCAGAAAACTTACCTCTAATTTTGGAAGTTAAAAGAATCTTTTGGAGATGGGATTGTAGATACATCATCTCATATATCTAATAAGAGTTAGATGGCTGCACGCCGTTGCAAGATTGCTTTTTTGCAATGGTTACAGGGTTTGCATTGATATTCAATTTTGAATATGGTGAAAAGTGCTTGTTGATTGAGAAGAAAAAATATTCAAATTTGTGTTCTGTTTTAGTGCAGCACAAGGATTGGTGTAAGAAGAGGTCGGTGCAAGGTTCGAAGAAGGACAGTGCAGAAAAGAGAATGACGGATTGGTGATGGAAAAAAGTGCTTGGAAACTGATATGAAGCGAACCAGTGATTTTAGGGGGGAGGCGGAGAAGAATCTGTAATAGAAGATCATCAATTGAAGCAACAATTTCAGCTGATGATCTATGGAATTTGATTTTTATTTGAAAAGAACTCATTAATAAATGAGTAACAACCAAATAACAATTTATCAATGCTCAAAGAACAATTGAGCAATACCCGAAGAGCAAATGAGTAATACCTCATATTACATTTAACAATATTTCAAGCATTAATAAGTTATACAGGAAGAATAATTTAGAAATGCCTGAAGAGCCTTTTGATCGATGGCGGTAGATGAGATCGCAGCTTTAGGTGTTGTCGTAAAGCATCAAGGCGGCAGTCTGGGCACAATGGTAGTTGTCGTTGGTTGATGGTGGTGTGGGCAGAATGAGTGGTAGGCGTGGAAGGGCATAATTGATAAAGAGCAATATTTACCTCTTTCAAAGCACAACTGATTTCATGCGAGGATAAACAGGAAGCAGCGGTCGGATATGCTATAGTTGATAGAAATATGGTCTTACTTGGGGCAGGTAGAAGAAGGGTCCTATTTCCTGGATCTGTTCTGGGAGCTGAGCTTATGGCTATTCGAATAGGTGTAGAGAAAGGAGAGGCCCTCGGGAACAGTCCGATGATTATTCTATCTAACTCACTTCAAGCAATGCAACTCATTAATGGTAATGAGAAGGTGTTAACAGTGAAGTGGTTCATTGTGGAGGATATCAATACATTAGGGAAGGAGGAAGATAGATTGACATTGGGTATAATTCAAGGACCAAGAACAAAATGATACATGAAATGACGAGAATAGCAATGCACTCTCCGACTTCTCGAGATTGGATCGGAGTAGAGATCCCTCAATGGATCAAGAATATCCCTTACAATGCTTAATATTCTTCTATAATGATAGGGGGATTTTTTTTGTCTTAAAAAAAAAAACACACACACACACAACTGATTTGGGAGCTTTATAATTTGGGGTGACTTACATATTGGTTCAAAAAAGTGACTATATTTACAAATTGGTTCACAATATCTGCACAGAAGTGTAATTTTTTTTAGGCACAGAAGTATATATTTTTTCTGCACAGAACTAATTTGTAATTTTTGTCAATTTTGTGAACCATTTTATGATTTTCCTTATAATTTGGGTTCCTGTGCTTTTAATTTATTTGGGCCTAGAGTTAATTTTTGTGCTTTTAAGGATTGAACCTCAATTTTTAATTAACTCACAAATAATAAAGAAATTTGGACTTTTAATAATTAGAATTAAAAATTAGTCCATTTATTCGCTTTGAACAATTTATTTGGCTCAATAATTTTAAGTAATGGAATCCATTATAATAATTTTAGACTTTAAAGAAACAATATTTCTAGCTTATTGATTTTTTAAAATATATTTTGCCTCCATTATTTTATTTGTTGACCATTTAAACCATCTTTATTCTTTTATCTCGTAGTTTCACCCTTCATCATGATTTACTTCAAGAACTTTAAGACATCCTTAAGAGTTCATCACTCGGTAATTTTCAACAATGAGGATCCAAGCAACATGGACCCTTTCTTGATGCTAAGATGACGCATCGTGATGGGGCAGTCCTTTGAAGTTTGCACGCGAGTTCCATTATTTGAAGGCTATCTTTAGAGTGCTGAAGATGTTTTGAGCAGGTGCAAGAAGATTCTCCGGGATATCAGAATCACTATGCCAGAAACAGGCTAAGACAACGGTTTTTCCCCGTTGTCGTAGGTGGTTTTTCCCCGTTGTTGATCGACTTGTTGTCGTAGCTCTAGACATTTGACAACGGGGAAAAACTGTTGTCATAACTATTTAAGACAACGGTGAATAACCGTTGTCTTAACTATTAATAACCGTTGTTGAAGTTCAAAGAAAATGGTTTAGGTCCGTTGTTGTAGAATGAAGAACCATTGTTATAACTACTTTAGACAACGGATTGGAACCGTTGTTATAAGTTATAAAACCCGTTGTTGAAGTTCAAATGAAATGGTTTAGGTCCGTTGTTGTAGAATGAAGAACCATTGTTATAACCAGTTTAGACAACGGTGTTTAACCGTTGTTATAAGTTATAAAACCCGTTGTTGAAGTTCAAAGAAAATGGTTTAGGTCTGTTGTTGTAGAATGAAGAGCCGTTGTTATAACTACTTTAGACAACGTGTTTTAACCGTTGTTATAAGTTTTAAAAACTGTTGTCAAAAACTACTTAAGACAACGGTTCTATATTAATATATATTTTTTCATTAATTAATGCATTCAAACTAACAATAATGCAATTTCATAAAATCATAAAAACACCAAAATCATAAATATCCTTACAAATCAGTTCATACATTAATTGTTTGAAATAACTCACAAAAGTATAAAATTATATCCAACTTTAACAATATGTTCCAAATCAACAATAATAAACAACAATCTTCAGCTTCCCTTTTTTTTTTCGCTCCTAGTACTGCTGATCAATTGTCCAAGTAATTTGAAACACATTCAACCCACTCCTCCCGCACATCATCGATTTCTTTTTCAGAATAGTCCTTGTTTGAGAACTGTGAAAGTACAAACAATGAATTAAAATAAGAGAAGTCACTTGACAAATGTGATTACTATAAATCAACTTAAATCAACTTATTCACAAACTTAAAACCTCAACTTAAGGTATTATTTAATATTAAAACAAATAACTATCTTATCTCATCTACACAAGCACCAACTCAAAGACACCATCTAAGACACATAACACAATTACTAAAATATCATCTATTCAAAAATCTCTATATTCAGCCACCAAGTCAACAAATTAATTAAAATATCTATATATTTTCTGCTGGAAACACCATGAAACTGAATTGAGACAGAGTAAAGTGAATCTAATTATAAATTAATAACTTCCGAGGTGCCCAAGTATAAACAGAAAGAACACATTATTAACC
>JAPKLY010000376.1:0-36494 GCA_026898435.1 Prunella vulgaris | reverse complement strand
TTCTTTATTCCAATTGATTTCAAACAATCATTGTTAACTCAACAATTATTTATATACTTTAAAAAATACACATTATATATATATATGTATATATATATACATATATCAATATATACTATTTCATATGCACCAGTTACACCGTACAACTCAAGTGCATTTTTGAAAAGTTACACAAAATACTATTGAAAAGTACACAAGTTATTACTGAAAAATGTATCTTTAATAGTGTAACTTTTCAGTAATAATTTGTGTAACTTTTCAGTAATATTTTGTGTAACTTTTTAAAAATGAACTTTAGTTGCACGGTGTAATTGGTGCACAAGAGACTTACTCATACTATTTTATTAAAAAAATTACTTAATTAGTTAATTTGTGTACATAATTAAATATGTAATTAATCATGAGTTGGAGAAAGTACTAATTTATATTTTAAATTACATGTGTTTATTTTATAAGGCTTTATTTGGTTCGTTGGATAAGTCAAGATAAACTAAATTATCTTATTTAACTTAATGTTTGGTTTAATGGACAAAAACTCAAGATTAATAAAAAGCTCAAAATTAAATTCAATTATCTTATGGATGGAAGATAATATTATCTTAGGGATGAGGTATGATAATAATTCATTGTGTTTATCTTTACTTAAATACTCCTCTTGTATTGGAAAGGAGAACCATAATTCACTTTATTTTTGTTTATGATATAAAAGACAAAATTGTCAATTGCATATTTTTTATTATTAATCTTACAATCCAAACATTCAATATAAAATTATCTTACATTACTAATTATTTTAATTCATCAATCCAAATATACTATTTAACTCAAAAACAATAATCTCTAGTTTATAATCATATCTAATATATCTTGAGATATTTATTTTGTCCATTGAACCAAATGAGCCATAAATGTACTTATTTAATGTGTATTTGTGTTTTCATTATAAGTGTACTTATTTACTCTCTATCTGTGTTTACATACATATGCATATTGCATATATAACGTTAGAAGTTTTTCTTTAAGTTGCTTCCATCCAATTTCGTTGTCAAAATTTCTACTTTTCTCGATCTCAATTTTCTTATACACTTCTAATATTCAATACTCATTCATATAAAATTATGCTTCCTCTATCGTGGCAAAATTTCCACCCCCACAAATTTCACATAATTTTTTTTTTATTTTTTAAATTAAATAGTGATATATAAATAAATATGTTATATAATTTTGTAAGCGTGAATGCAATTCAATATTTTTTTAATAGTGTGCAAATTATTAAAGATAGCAATTTGGCACTCCCCAATCTGCCCCAAAATGAACCCGTGATGTGTGGGTGGCTCCACCCTGCAACCCGGAATAGGGTGGGGCGGGTATGTATTATTGTCGCGCTATTTCGATCTATCTCGCCCCATTTCGACCCGCTTATATTATTAAAATTAAAATAATATACTATCATTTATTAGTATTTATTGTTTAAATAAGAACAAACAATTTTAACAAATATATTTTAGTTAATATATACTGATTAAACATAAAATGAAATATTATATGACGTTTTAACTATAATTTTAACTAATATCAATATATTTAAAGGTAAAACAAATTCATGAACATATTATTACTAGCTATATATCATAAATTTATTTTTTAATAAAAATTTTATTTTAAATATGTAAAAATATATAATATATTATTATTGCAAAAATAAAATCTCATTTAAAATGTGTCCACTCGTCCCGCCCTATGACCCGTAATGGATTAACGCAATTTGGTCCGTACTAAGGGTGAAGCTTATCTAAATCTTCTAGTACTCGCCTCATTCTGTTTCATTGTCATTGCTATCAAATTAGTGTGAAATATCCAAATAAAAAGGGTGTATAAATTTTCTTGAAAAGCTAAAATAGAAGGGGTTAGTATTTAAAAAGTATGCTTTATAAAAAAAATTAACTTATCATAAACCTCCATTGAAGTGCACCACTACATGAAATGATGAAAGTATGAAACCCTTCACCTACCTACAAGGCCATTATGGACATGCAAGTGCAAAATTCAAAGAATTTTTTTTTTTTTTATGTAGTTTAAAAAGTGTCAAAAATACTTTGCCCCTATCCAATTTCTTTAGGGCTATTGAGACAGACCATGTTAGCCTCTTGTCTTCATCATTTTTCCCTAATTTCTTCTTTAATTAACTCATTCTTCTCCTACCTTAAACCTCAATCTCAATCTCGTCCTTTTTTATATGTAAAATACTTGCACGCACCAAATCCACGACCACTCATACGAACTTTGTTATAGTGCATGTTTGCAATCTCCAGTAGAATTGAAAAAGTGATAGTAATTTTAGTAGCAAAATAGAAAATAAAGAGTGTTTTAAACTTAAGTGATTTTAAAAATTGATTAAAAGAATATGTTTTCAAAAAAAGTGCTTCTAAAAAGGATATTGAGTATTATTTTATTGGAGAATGTGTAGAAGTGCTTAAGTAGAAGTTAAAAGCTAAAAATTGTTGCTGAAAATAGTTGTTGAAAACATGTTTTAAATATTTTTTTTTAAATAAATACTTTTACTTTTTATGTTGAATTTGCGAACATGCACATAATTGCTAACCAAATTTAAAAACTTATACGAAACGTGATACTTTAACCTTTTTTTTTTTTTCAAATTTTAAAAGTATTATAAAATCTCAATAGTTCCTCGAAATATATATTTAATTAACTGGACAGAATATAAAGGCATGTCATCATTTGGGCCATATATAAAATCCATCAAAATGGGAACTGGCACAATTGTTTTCTTAGTGGGTTTTCACTCCTGGGCCTGGCCCACCTCTGCAAGCACTCTTGCTAGTTTTACTTATTGTTTGTTACTTTGGTGTGGTTGGTTTAGCTACTTCTACTCTGTTAATAATCTACACTCTAGAGAGAGAAGAAAATAAAATCTGGAAAATAAAAGATTAAGATATTGTAAAAAGAATAATTTGAAAAATGAAAAGCAAGTTATTTGTTTAGTCCTATTGTCACAGGTAAAGGATATGGAGGAAGAACTAGAGAAAAGACTAAAGAAAGCTGCTGAAGATCAGCCCAAAAAGTAGCCAATTACCAAAAATGACCCTATGAACCAAGATAATTAAAAAGAAAAAGATTGTTAACCTTTTTTTTTTATTTTATTACCATTCAATTAGGCATGAGCTGTGGGGTTCAACTATGTATTACTTGTTAAAATGAAGTACTTCAGTTACTAAATCAAAAATTTCCTTCGACAACAATATTAGGTTTTCTATCCTTTTTTTTCAATTTTAAATAAAATAAAAGTATTTAAATAATTAAATATTTACATAGTATATTATTAAGCTGTAAAAATTAATTTACTCGAGTACCAAGACATTTATTTTATAATAATTCATTTCTTAATTTGTAGTGTTTCATAAAAAAAAAATCTCTTCATTGCTAAATTCCAAAATTCAGACATAAACGAAGTTGCGTTACAGATGAAATTCATAAAAATTGATAAAAAAGTCAACCAAGATAGAAGATGTACTATTCCATTATTTGAATATATCCTTGCAAATGTTATAACATATCAAAAACTGTCCCACAAATTATTAATACCATCGATCTCCATACCTTTCTTCATACTCTATCTTTCCTTGGAAGGGAATCCAGTGGCAAACTTCCATTTAGCTTGTTCCCGCAAGAAAAGGATTTTCTCCCCTAACCACCTAAATCAGCAATCTAATCCACACTTTTCTTCATGTTGTAATATAAATATACAAATTCAACAATATATATGTGTTTGTACATATATATTTCTCATCTGGAGCAGATCAAGAATGCCAGTTTGAACCAGCCCTAAAAATGGCGGGACAGGTGGGAACGAATCAAAAGTCGAAACCCCTCATTTTCGAGAGAGATATGAGCTGCGCTCTTTCTCCCAAATCGACACTCAATCTAATGCAGAATTGCGATTTGCCACCTCCCATCAAGCTTTTTTCTGGGCATGAAGGAATACTTCTTTCATCAATAAGCAAAATCTACAGCATGGGAGAAGGCATAGAGGTCGAAAATGAGCACACTTGTATGCATGAAGACAGCAAGCTGGAGATTCTGAAAGCATTGCGACTATCACAAACACGAGCAAGAGAGGCAGAGAGGAAACTCAGGATCGTATTGAAGGAGAGAGACGAGCTATCAAACCTAATAGTGGACGATTCGATGAGACTTTATGCTCATCGACTGTGGATTAATCTGATGGAATTCGAAGTCTCAAATTTGCGGGTGCAGCAAAAGGAGAATACTGAGAGTTACTATAGAACATGTAATTGTGCAGAGAAATTGTCAAAAATAGAAGATTGTGATGAAAGTAACAGCAGCAAGAAATGGTGCACAGCTATAGCGTTGTGTTTGGCTATTGCAGGGATGGGTTTTGCATTTAGTCGCAGTTACCTTTTCTGAAATATATTTTATTTTTTTCCAAGAAAGGACTTGAGAGTAAATAGGCATTTCATATGATCATTGACTTCTGTGTTTTTTGGTCGATTGGTTCAAAATTCTTTAGAATAGTAATGGAAAAACAGAGGTAAATATGGTGGTCAATTCGTAAGATAAATGGGTTCAAAATAAATTGATTGACACTCCATTTTAATTTACTACCTTCTTTCCCATCATTAAAACTTTCTTCAACCAGCAATCACATTTATTCCCATTTATTTCAAAATTAGAGCAAAATACTAACGTGCAATCACCATTCATTCTCATCGAAAAAATTAAAACAAGCCCGCACCTCAAATTTCCAATAGGATAAACAAGAGAAAATGATGGAATAATCTCAGTTAAAGCATAGAAAGAAAGAAAATCAGTAGTGACAACCTTTTATTTTTTTACAGTGAAACTATGTTGCCAGAAATTGTTTTATTCTGTTACATAAATCAGGAGAGGGCTCCGAAATTACCCAAACTAAATGTAGTAAGCTGTAGGTGTACATAATGTTAAAACATGTGGTTCAGCTACAAGTAAATTATTCATGTATTATGTACACAATTTGCTACAGAAATTCAAACAGTTCAGTATGAACGGACCTCAAATGTCTGTAGCAATCCTGACTGTCCTGGAAGAACTGCAAGCAGACCCAGCAAACGTGCCTCCCGCACCTACACTCCACATGATTACACCCATCCACCTTCTCGATTGTGAAGCCACAGCCCGGACAGGTCTTCACGTTCTGTCTCCCCGAACACCACTCCTTGAGAGAAAAATCTGGGTCTTCTTTAAACAGACGGTACTTCTCACACGTAAGGTACGCATGATATTCCAGGTGACACTGTGTACATGTCTCCACAAAGCAAGCCCTGCAGGAAAAGACTGAGCCTGGCCCGGAAGGATCCACCACTTGGTAAATGGAAGGGCAGTCGGGCGAGGGGCAGAACCGGAGTTTACCACCACTAGCTGCCACGTATGCATTCAAGGAAGCCCTGAAAAGTGCATCTAACTTCTCTGGAGATAGCAAAGACCTCAAATCTGATAGCAAAATGGGAGCTTTGCAATCCTTTTTTGTGCATTGTAATAAGGAGCCATCGTGGCTTCTTATTTGAGACTCGCATTGCTCCATTAAGCATGATCGGCAGAACTCATGCCCACAGTTTTCGAGCATGTGAGTGTCTTCCACTTCACATAAGCAAATGGGACAAGAGTGGTCATTCTTGTTCATGACTTTTGTCTCTGCAATATCGTGAATTATTTCTTCAATTTTTTGCTTCGATTCTTTCGTACCAACGATTGATATACTGTGGCATCTCGTATTTAAAGAGAATGCTGCCTCGGGCACCTTCTGCTTAAGCCCGAGAAGATCCGGCCCAAAATGCTGAACAACTTTCTTCATCATATCTGGAGGGAATACTTTGTCACCAAGATGAATCTCGAGCTGCTTGCTATCGTGTAGGGCAAGGAGGGAATCAATGAGGTTATTCTGTGCATCCTCGATGTTTTCTGGAGTGCCGAAAAATCTTAGAATCATTTTGTACTCATCGAAGCTTATGTATGTTCCCATCTCTTGCTGAATCAATTTCATGATCTTGTTCCCTTCCTGGGATAAAAGATGTCGAAGGATTGCAGGAGTGATGTCAGGATGATGCATAATCGTCCCTTGCATAAGCGGCTCCAGAAGTCTTCTACACTCTGTCAAAATCTTTGTACCTTCAGCATATACCTTTACCCCATAATTTGAAACTTGACCCTCGTTATTGGTGTTCCTCTCTAGATAACATTTTACAACACCTGCAAAACAAGTTACAACATGATGTAATGTCAATACGTTGAAATGCAATCCTCACTAGATGTAAAAACCAGGTTTTTTACATAAAATTATCATCATGCATGATATAAGACAAGAACATACAATATGAGAAACAATCATGAGAAGAGTATAAACGGCAAGAATAGAGAGCTACATAAAATGACGTGAAACCCCTACGGTATGCATAGCATCAATTGATTTGTCAATGCCATCCAGCAATAGCTGTAAAAGTAAATATATATAAAAAAATAAAAAAGAGAGAGAACTAACTCTTTATAGCAAACTATCCCAAAAATAACCTAGTATACCATTTTGGATAGTATATCATACCGATCAAGTAAATTTAAACAAAGAACACATTAGTTACAGGGAAAGCCAACATCTGAAATACAATGCAGATTTTGAATCTACGAGAAACCAACACATATAACTCAAGTATATTATGATCAAAAGGTTGCTTTTTATGTATATACATAAATATGAAGTACCCTTTTGTCGTCGAAGCTTTGCAAGCAACGAATGTAGCTGGTTCCTGACAACAGAATAGACAGCAGCAGAACACGAGACGGAGGTCTGAAAAGATTGTCGGCATTGAATTTTTTGCCAAATGTGGCATCCAGGTAACGCTTTCCCGTTAAGTCTCTCGAGGGCTGAAGCTGCCTCCAAATGTAAATTACCATCAAAGGTAACTGTGGCATTCATGAAAGTATCATTCGGATTGGGTGGGAATACCTGAACACGTGCACAATTACCCTGATTCCTTTTAGGCATAAATGGAGAGATTTCTCTCAGAATCGCTTCTTTACAATACACAAGTGGAGGATCATCTACTGCATCTCCTCTCTTAAGAAAGAACCTTCTGATACGCTCCTTTGTAGATCCAACCACCTCCTGATATACATCATCGTCGGAAAGGTCCTTATCAAACCCACTAATCTTAACACAGTTTGAACCATTCACTTCACACCATGCCATGCAGCCGCCAATCTCAAGTTTAGAGAGATCGTTGACAATTAAATTCAAGTCTTGTGGGTAACACTCCAAAATAGCAGTACCCTTGCTACGTCGGCGCGGCCACGAGATCTTGGATTTGATCACGTGCTCATTGCTGTTGCTCTCTCTAAAAGGAACCACCTTCAATATTTTGCCAGCAAACTCGCTCTGATTCAATCCAACCGCCTTCTGGGCAGCATCTGGGTTGGAAAACGTTACCCGGCCCCACTTCTCCTTCTCCTCGTTCAGCTTTTCAACAGCACAAATACAACCTTGCGTAGACCTCTCCAGAAAGACAAGGAGCTCCGTTTCATCACATGAAGTGTCGGAATAAAAAATGTCGACAGTCATGTACCTGTCCCCAAGTTCCAAGTGTTTTATTTCAGCACCAGCCCCAAACAAAGCGATGGGACCTCCCTCATATAAATATTTCTCAATACACTCATTTTCCAACAATTTCTTTCTATGCACCAATGCTTCATCAACTAAACTGCAAACTTCGTCCATTTCATCATTTGAAGCATACAAAATTATCTCATTCCGATCAGCATTGACTTCCACACCTATCCGTTCATCTCCACATGATGCTCTGATACTCCCAACGAGATTCTGCAAATTGCGGTCAAAACTTTTCAAAAGAGCACTTCCGACTCCATCCAAGATCAACTTCTTCAACATTCGACGACCCATGTGCTTGAAATTAAACATGAGAGAAGAATTCAGGCTTGAGAAATATTCAGAATCACATGCAGTAACACAAATTAGATAATCACTGAATGATGAAAATATTTCCCCAAAAACCACCCAAGCCGGCATCTGACTAAAATTAAACAAAGAACATGACGGATGGAGTTTAACGTGTTTACGCGTTCCTGCCACTTCATAACCGAGCTCGTCATTCCCGGAGTACATTGCCACATTTTCCGACAACGACAAGAGAATTATATTTTTCAAATTATGATCGTGCTCAGTTACTACTTTGGGATTCCATTGCCAATAATTTGGTACGGTGATATTCAGTTCGTTTTGCAAACAAGCTTCAAGATCCAGCACAGTATTCTGGCATCTTCTCATAGACTTTGTGTTTATGCTATTATCCCAACACCATATATTTTTCTTTTCAGGTGGGACAGCCTCCCATTCTTTATAAACTGCAAGCAATGTGAAGAGGTCACCATTAGGGTGGCAAAATCGCACTTTAAGACGATCGGACTTCAGCTTATCTTCCTCTGTACCGACTCTACAAAAAATGGTATTGGAAACCGCCATCAGAGCAGCAAGTATAACACCCTCTCGACCCAGCTGCTTCTGGAAGCATTGTAGAATTATTTTACCAAGACGAGGCTCTACTCCCAGCTTGACCATATCACGTCCTTCTGAAGTCAATTCATAAGCATCATTTTTCGATGTGATTGCTCCTAGTTGGATGAGATTCTTGACGGCCATATCTATAGCTCTAGCATTTGGTGCATCAACAAAATCGAATTCCTGCACATTCTTCATACCCAATGCAATAATTCTCAGAACTGCAACACCAAGATGGACTTTACGGATTTCTGGTTCCTGATGAATTGGCATCGAACCAAAATCATTTTCAGTGTAGAGTCTGTAACATGTCCCGGGCCCCGATCTCCCGGCCCGGCCAGCCCGTTGATCAGCAGAGCACTGGCTGATCCTGCAGATTCGAACAGCGTTCATGCCAGTAGCAGGTTCATACATGCTCTCTTTCACCATTCCAGAATCAACGACGTATTTGACACCAGGAATTGTCAATGATGTCTCAGCAATATTGGTGGCAAATATTACTTTTCTTTTTCCATGATAATCGATAAATACACGATATTGATCCTCATACGAAAGTTTTCCATGCAAAGGCAATGCAATAGTAGAGGAAGATTGATGAAATTTTTCACAAGCCCATTCCACTTCCATCTGAGAAGTCAAGAACGCAAGGATATCACCATCGCTCTCCATTTTGGTAATCTCAGTTACCTTATTCAGTACATCATGGACGTATGAGGGCATAAATGTAAAGCCTGGAGATACTTCAGGATCACAGCGTATGTAATTAATATTAACAGGGAAGGTTCTGCCAGGCACGTGCAATGTTCGACAACCTAGAAAGTAGTTTTCAATTCTGTCCCAGTTCATGGTTGCAGACATAACGATAAGCCTAAGAGAAGGCCTCTGAGAGAGTAAATTCTTGATTAAAGCCAGAAGGATATCTGTGTTTATGCTTCTTTCATGGGCCTCATCAATAATAATGCATGAAAGCCTGCATAGTTGCTTGCTTTTTATGTAGGACTGCAACAGGCAATTATCAGTCGTAAATATCATCTTGGAATCGAACTGCTGACTAGATGAATATGATGAATAACACGATACTGAAGTATCTTTATAACAGCCACGGCTTTCCTCTTTAACCCTCTCCGCCAATGAGATGGCAGCAAGCTTACGTGGCTGAACGCAAATAGTTGACCCAGGGCCCGAAACCTCGGAGTCAGCAAGAAACTGAGCCAGCTGTGTGCTCTTTCCGGAACCGGTTTCACCAATCAACATCGTAACCTATAAATGTTTCCATAAAAGTATTTAAGTATTCGAAAATATGTGGAAATAATAGAAACACATATCACAATTTATGACATTGTCATCACTAGACATATAAAAGTGCAAATCGTAATTTAAAAAAAAAAAAAAACATTAACAGAAGTAGCAACTTAATGAATGAAAGTTTCCTCCTAACCTTAAAGGTCTTACATGCCAAATTTTAAATTTCAATTCCTCCAAGAACGATTGTCAGCTAATCTATAATGTATTAAAATTGCAAAAAACATTTTTGAACCCCTAAGATTCTATATGATTAACATTTCGAATATTCAATTTATGCTTTAAAGACTAAATAACATGCACGCACACCCTTTGACGTTCACACACGTATCAACCTTTCATGTCTAATTACTTCCATTAATTCCATGCATGATTGGTTAATATTTGAGCACATAACTCAAACTATTTAAACATACTTCTATTCAAGTAATTCGGTTTCACTTTCTCCATTATGAAATAGAAGATGCTATACATATTTTAATAGTTCATAATAAGGAGATCAAGATTATAAATTAGTTATCTGTATATGAAGACAAATGCTCCTCGATTAAAAAGTAAATTTGGCCATGAGAGAGTACAGGGGAAAGTTAATATATGGATGAGAGAAAAATAGATTTGAGACGGATCTATTTGATAGGGTAACTTTTTAACTAGACCATAATAACTGAAACCTTGTTTCATATAGTTAGGTTAGGTTAGGTTAGGTAGTGAGGAATTTTGTAAACCAAAACTGGTGGTTAACTGGCAAAACCACCGGTATGGCGGTTAAACTGCGCTGTTCAATTTTTTTTGGGTCAAAATTCAGAATTGAGGGTTGAGATTAAGTTTTTGAAATTTAGGGTGAATTGGCATGACCAGTGGTTCTGAACCAGAATCTCTATTTGGAAACTGAACCAAACCGGATTTCTTCCAGTTAGGTTCTGGTTTTGTGTTTAGCCGCCGTCGAACAGTTGGTTTCAAATCGGAGCTGGCAGTCCAAACAGTTGAGCAAAGTCTCAATCAATCATAATAAGTGTTCCATATGTATGAAGAATTACTCATCCTTTGAAATTCATGCATGTACCAATGTTTCATATGTAATTATTTGCTTTAACTCCATCCATGTTTGTGAAATACATTTTCTTCAAGTAATTTGGTTTCCATTTGTTTATTATTGTGAAATATTAAATAGTACACCTATGCAACCAAGATAAAGAAGGAGTTATCCGTATATGAAGATAAATTATTTCGTCATACAAGGCAACAGAAACAATTTTTAGAGGTGGGCTTCAAATCAGATACAAGGCAACAGAAACACAGGGCAAACCAAGGAAAAAAACAACACGAATTGTCAAAGTACATTTTAGAGAGCAGTTCCTGTCTTTCAGCCTTGAGGACGAGGCTGTTTCACATGGGGAAGTATTGATAAAGGCAATCAAGCAATTGCCTCTTCCATTTACAGTTGAATAAGGAAAACAAAGGACCTCATCTCAACTGATGGCTTTGCATAGTTTCAGCAAATAAATTATGGGCTGTAAAAACGGAATAATAAGGCCTTAATAAGGGATTCAAGGATCCAGAATTATTCTTTTGTTGTTTATTGGCATTTGGCAGATTTGGCTAGTGGTATATATATCCCGGTGTACCTACGTTTATTTAAATTAATCTATTATCTATTTCAATTCATCTTTTCAGGCTCTTTAGTTTAGCAACGTGCATGCATGCAGTACTTTAACCAGTATAACACAAAAATAGAAATAAAAAAAAAATTAATTATTAAATGAAAACAGTGGGCACACACACGTGTTGTGATGAAAGGCGGAAGCTTGAAAAAAGTGAAAAACCCGCTTTCAAGGATCATTAAAAAAGAGTTACGGGGAATACGTACGCGACATAATTTCATTTGCATGAAAACTTTTTACCTAATTCTTATTTTAGCATAAAACAATCTAAGGACTGTCTTTAAGAATATAGAAGACCACGTGAAATTCTGAAATTCATAATGCTAAAACTGACGTAAAAAGAGACTTGCGGGTATTTAGCAAGAGATACGAGGTGTACCATAACATAATTACAATCCCTAGCCATCACTTATGTTCAAACTGAAAGTGAATTCTATCTATCCAACATTCTTTCTATCATGTTCTCCATACTAACATAATCTCAATGACGTAGTGTTTTCTCTCATCAATTCCTACAAGTAAACTCTATTCATCAAATTTTACCAAACACAAATGCATTTAAAATTTTCAGGGAAAGGCAGTTGAATGTTAAAACATCTTGATGAAATTAAGCCAAATTCTTAGATTTTTTTATCAAATGTCGAAGGATAGAAATCCTCTAGGATTTCCACTTATTCCAAATCCTGTCTGGATATTTCAAATCCATTGCTAGACATAATATGATAGAGCATTTGAATTTTCAAACATATCCATATCTCAGCTATTTAATAACAATTATAGCAATCAATAAGTGTGTGTGTGTGTGTGTATAAGACTCGTTGGTTTGTAAAGTGTGTGGACTATGTCTACAATAATGTGAGCATACATATAAGGAAAACAGATAAATCTCAAATCACCAAGTCATAGAAATGTTAAATGGAATTGATTATGGATATCAAATCATCTCAGAATCCATAGTTAAATATTTGAATCCAAAGACAAAAGGAGTGTTAAAGAGACCTGATTGTGAAGTATGTGCTCCAAGATATCCCTTCGATGGGCGTAAATCGGGAGTCCGTCATCAAGCCTCCTGCATTCTCTCATCATCAGCCTATAGATCCTCTCCCAGTCTATATCTCCATCCAAAATTTGAAGAACATCAATTTCCCTCTCTTTTTTTACTTCTCCATTCTCCAAATACCTCAGAATGCAATCAATCCCAGCTTTAAATTCTCCCACCCTTTTCAAAATCAAATCCCTCTCCTCCATCAATCCCTTCCTCTTCCTCAACAATTCATCGCGACCTCCAACCATCTGCCGTCTCCCTAACAAATTCGTAATCCTCCCAATCTCCTCCGCCACACTCCCTAATTTGTTCCGCCACTTCCCCACCAACCCCCCCTCTTTCAAACCCTTCAATTTCCCCACAAAGAGCACCTTCAACCTCTCGTCCAATTCCACTTTATCATCACTAACATAAACGTTCGCAACGACCCGAGGCAAAAACCTAAACCTCTCGTCATTCAATTTCATCCCCCACAACTGCACCACCGTCCCCAGCGCCTCGCTCCACTGCTCGTAAAACAGCGCCGCCGCGACATAATTAGACGCCACAACAGTCGAATTCTGAGGACTGAACTTAAGCCTCTTAATCACACCCTCGGTCTCCCCCCACTCGGCCACCCGGTCATCGTCGAGCATCAGGTGAACGATGAAGTTCGGCTGAGCACGACATTCAGGAAACACCTGCCGGTTCCCCTGCCACCGCCCCGCGCCCTGGCGGTTGTAGCTCCGGCAACGACCGCCGCCGTAACCGAACATCGATAATTCCAACGGAAACTGAAATTCTTTTGAAAAGAGAAAAGCGGAAAACGCAAGCTAATAGTACTATGTATGGTATAGTGATGAAAGACAGAGACAGGCGATGGAAAATATGGCGGCTATGGCGAGTATTTATACTTCTGTTTTGGCAGTTGACCCGCTTTCAGTAGCATTTGTTATCCAAAATCTGATTTTATGATCGATAGATAGAGATTACAATTACAATTTAATGAAATTGTACTTTAGGGCACATGGTTTGAATATGGTTGTGAGAAAGAGAAAAAGTAATGAATTGGTATATTATTTATCTATGTATAAATGTGTAATAATTTTAACCGATCTAAATTAAAAATTATTACCTCCGTCCCAAACCAATTTGCACACTTTCCATTTTGGGTTGTCCCAAACCAATTTACACACTACTTAAAAGGGAAACATCGATTTGCGTGTACACTCACAAAACTTTCTACACACTTACCCATGCACCACTACTTTATTTAAAAAATACATTTTTCTTAAACGGTGTGCCATCTCAAGGGTGCAAATACCCCTAGGACGGAGGGAGTAGTATATTCCTAATAAAATTATTTCTAAAAAGAAATACTAGTGATGATAATAAAAAGATGTATTGAGCATATCTTTGAGGTATATATATTATGATAAATTTATCTATTTTGTAGCATAAAAAATATTTTCGTCCTAATATCTCTTAGGATTTTGGATATGATGTAGATGGTTATTGCTGTGGTGACTCTCTCATGAGACTTGCACTTATTAATATAAAATTATCTCTTTTTGAAAGTGATTTTATGATATCGCATAGGAGATAAATCATGTGAAAAAAAATTATGTGAGACCATCTCATGACATGACATGAAACTTGCAAAAAATATTAATAGAATTATAATAAATTGTGATAATATTTTTTTTAAAAATAATAGTCATTTTTCACAAAAATATATTATTTTTTGAACAAAAATTATCACTTTTTAATTAATAAATAAAATTAATTTAATTATTACTATTTAGCTTTATCATGAGACGGTCTCACAAAAGACTTACTTAACGTGAGATCATTTTTTTTAAGTTACTATCATTTTTCTTAAAAAATTATCACATTTTACTATAAATATATCACCGATTTTTTTTAAAGTGATTAATTGTAACTTTTCTTAAAAATATTATCACATTTTATTATATTTCTATTGTTATTTTTTTTATGTTTTATGTCATTTAAAAAAATATTTTTATATTTAAAATATATTTTATGTTAATAATTTTAAAATATATTAAATATATTTTTGAGATAAATATTATGACTATATTTTTTTACTTTTAAAATTATTAAAAATAAGTTATATTATAATAGTATTAAAAGACATGTAGAATTCTAAAAATATTAATTAATGTACAAAAGAAAGTAAATAATTTTCTTAATCCGCGTGTACGTTTGTTCTAAAATGAAATACATTTTTAATTGAAAAGAATTATATTATTTTAATAGATGATTTTTATAAGAGAAATTATTATTTTCTTGCCACCGCTTAATTTATAGTAAAAATATTTTTGAATAATTATAAAATTAATACAATTTATTTATTGATTTAGTAATTATTTTATTGCTGTTAGTTGAAATTTATTCTATGAGAGACTCATATAACTTTTTAGGTTAAATTTAAATAATACACATCTGCTCCCAAATTTATTCTCATTTTTAATTTTCATCTGTCCTCAAATTTATTCCCATTTCTCTTTTAAAGATATTATTTTATTATCATACTAAAAAAAAGATAATCACTTTATTTTCTAGTGAATTCCATAATTATTTCGTAATATTTTTAATTTATCTATTTTTTTTTTTCTTAATTTGTTTCCATACAAATGGAAATAAATTTGGGGAGGGACAGGTTATTACGGAAAATGGAAAAAGAAATTAATTACAAATTCACATTTCACAGTTCTGACATTCAGGTGAATCCAGTTTGATAGTCAAATATTATTACCACAAAAGAAAGAAAATAGTCAAAAAGATGGCAGTCAATGGTCCGGTCAGAAAGAATACATTTGACCAAAAAGAAAAGGCAGTTTCTATAATTTCCAGAATATCTGTTTAGGTATTTGTGCCTATTTTATCATTTGGGTCAAATATTTATTGTAATTACTCAGATTTCAATATTTATTCTACTTTCCGTAAAAATATATTAAAAGAAATATATATTAAAAATATTTTAAAATAATTATGGAATCTATTAGTGATTGTTTGTGATTATGGTAATAAAATAATATTTTTTTTTAAAATTGGGAATAAATTTGAAAAAATAACAAAAGTAAAATGTAGGAATAAATATTAGGGATATGGGAGTATATATTTACTGCATGGATATATTTTTATATTTATCCTTAGCACTAGTATATATACCCGTGAATTTCGCAGTATAAAATAGAAATTGTATGTATAACAGAAAAAATTATATTTTTTTTGTTATTTAAATAAATTATTATATATATAAAACTCAATTATAAGATAATCGATTATATTTAATTTTTTGTATTGATTTGATTAAATATCATACAAATTAAATTCAAAATTAATTAAATAAGTCAAACAAAAAAATTAATTTATGTCCGAGAAATAGTAATTATTTAGAATTGAAATATATTTTTGTAACAATTTTTTTTTATTTATCATGTTTATAGAATTAAAATTAGGGTCCAAAGTTTAAAAAAAATTATAAATTTTAGTTTGTCACATTTGAAGAAAATCAAGAAATATTTAAGACTTATTTTGTTATATTTAAAGATTATCAAGAAAGATTTGAATTATAAAATTTTATTGTTATATGAGTATTCTATAAGAAAATCAAGAACATAATATTTTATAAGATTATTATTACAATTTAACAATAAAAACATATATTATAAGATTTAGCCGTTCTTAAAATGATAAGAACAAAAGAGTATTAGATAAATAAAATCAAGACATAATATTTCATAAAATTTATTTTATTATTATTAACGAAAATAGTATAAGATTTAGTTATTCATTATAATAACAAAAGATGATTACATTTGAAAAAAAAAAATCATCATGTGTTATTATAATTTGCATATACTAATAAAATAAAATATTGTTAAATATTTTAATAATATAAACACATTAATAAGTATGAAACGTGATGATTAGATCCAGATATAATATTCATCTACAAATTACTTAAATGTATTAGAAATAATTGGATACATGAATAATAATAATAAATATGATTAAATGTGTAAATAATTTACCAAAATTATTATGAAATTGAGATTAAATAAAAAATAATAATTAAACTAAGATTAAAAAAATATTCAATACATTAAAGAATTGATATAAATGTAAAAAAATTAATTGAAATTTATAAAGTTTAAAATTTTAGATATGCAATTGAGATTTAAAAATAAATGAGCATTTGCATATTGGTTCAAAAAAGTAATTATATTTACAAATTGATTCACAATATTTGCACATTAATATATTTTTTTCCTGCACAAAAGCATTTTTTTCTAGCACATAATTAATATATAATTAGTGTCAATTGTGTGAACCATTTTATAATTTTTTTCAAAAATAAAATTTAGGGTCAAAATTATTAAAAAAATAATAAATTTTAGTTTGTCATATTTAAAGAAAATCAAGAAACTTTTAAGATTTATTTTGTTTAAAATTAATCAAGAAAGATTTGTTTTATTCCACTTGTAGAATGAATTATTATTATATAAGTATGTTTAAAGAAAATAAAAAACATAATATTTTATTAGATCATTTACTAAAAGTGTACACATTTCTTTTCACGTGGTTTAATACAATATGTCGGAAGCTACTTTGGATTATTATGAGGTCCGTTTATGAATAAAGTGATATACTTTCCAAAAACATTCATTTTATTCATTAACATACCTCACAATACCCCAAAATATCATCTGACATATTGCATTAAACCACGTACAAAAAAAAATGTACATACTTTTAGTAGACAGATGGAGTATATTATTAAATGTATATATATATATATATATATATAATATTTTCTAAGATTTATTTTGTTATGATTAAAAAAATAAAAATAATATCATAAATTTAGTCACTCATTCAATAATATTAACAAAAGAGAATTATATAAAAAATCAAGACATAATATTTCACAATATTTATTTTATTTTTTATAAAATAAAATAAAAAATAGAATAAAACTTAGTCACTTATGATAATAATAGAAGATGATTGAGTGGGTCTCTTGTGAACTCAGGTTCACTTGAACTCGTATCACTGTTATATGTAATTATTATCATTGTTATTAATATATATTATCACTGTTATAAAAATATACTTAATTTTTTAACAGTGATAATTTATATGCATAAAAGTGATAATGAATATATATAACAGTGATTGTGGATATATATAACAATGATAGTGTATACACATGACAATGATAATTGATGAATCCGTTCACCGTGAACTTGGGTTCATACAAGTTTTTGTCAAGATGATTAGATCTGCAAATAGTTTTGAAAAATAATAATCTCGTATTATTATAATTTGCTTATACCACGATCTTTCGTATATTCTAAAACTAACTTGTTTATATATATATCAATATTATACATTTGATCTATAATAAATAAATTAAGTAATTAAAAAATATGTACACATGCACAATGCATATACATTATTATGGCAAATAAAATAAATAATTAAAAATATATACACATGCACAATACATACACAATATTATGCTCTAAAACATCTTTTTTTTTTTTTCCTATAATTTTAAATAACTTACAATGTATACGTTGCACACAATTAGTGTCAGGATGAAGTAGAAAAATTCCTTTTGCATAGGTAAACATTGCAATTCAAACATATTTTTTTAAAGGCTATTCTATTATTAGTAGAAAATTACTCTTATATTTATTGAAAATTAAGTGGTTCATATTACTTCCTTTGTCCCTTAATACTTTGCACAAATTTTTTTTTTCGGTTCGTCCCACAACACTTTAGACACCCTATAAATAAAAATAATTATTTTAATTTTATCGTCATTATATTCACATATGGACACAAAAATATCATTACTTTTATACTTAATCCAACTAATTTTATTACTTTAATAATATAACTTTACACATCACCTTCAATAATTTATTTATGACATCTTTTTAAAAAAAAGTGTGTAAAGGAAAAAATGAAATATGATAAGAGACAAAGGGAATAGTATAATTTAACAAGAGATTATTTTTCAGTACAACTAAAAATAATTTTTAAAAAATAACAAAAATACCTTTTTAAATGGTGCATATAGTACACACAAGAATAAGAAAATAAGTTTTTAACGAAAAGAACAATTAATATTGTATAATCTTTAGAAAAAAAATTAATGTATCTTTAAAGAAATTGTGATGAATAAGAATATTTTAAGGAAAATATATAATTAATTATAATATACTCTATTGTATTTATAATAGATTTTGAAAGTTATGGTGAAAAAGTTTTTTGAAAAAGTAATTAATATCTACATATCACTAAAAAAGTTATTGATAAATAATTATGCCAACAATTCAAGGTAAAGCACTAGTATTGGTATACCCTTTTTGAAAATTACAATGAATAAGTTTTCAAGGAAGAGAAAATAGTTGATATAGGTTTATACTCTTTAGTAAAAGTTATGATGAATAAGATTTTAAGAAAATAATATTATTCATATTGATACATTAAATGTGTTACTTATTAATTAAAAAATTATTACTTTTAAAAATTATAACTTTTTATTGAAACTTTTAATATAAATTTTATAATTTATAAAATAATAACTTTTAATTAATTATAAAGTTTATATTAAAAGTTTTAATAAAGAATATTCATCACTTTTTAAAAGTAATATTTTTTAATTAATAAGTAACACGTTTAATACATCAATATCAATAATGTATTCTCGTAAAATCTTATTCATCATAACTTTTACTAAAGAGTATATACCTATATTAAAATTATAACCTTTTATTAAAACTTTTAATATAAATTTTAAAATTAATAAAATGATAACTTTAATTAATAAGTGATAACTTTTAATTAATTATAAAGTTTATATTAAAAGTTTTAATATAGAATCATCACTTTTTAAAAGTAATATTTTTTAATTAATAAGTAACACATTAATATATCAATATCAAAAATGTATTTTCGTAAAATCTTATTCATCATAACTTTTACTAAAGAGTATATACCTATATTAAATATTTTCCATTTTCGTAAAATCTTATTCATCATAACTTTTACTAAAGAGTAATACCTATACTATTATTCTTTTCTTTTCTTTTTTGAAAACTTATTCATTGTAATTTTCAAAAAAGGGTACACCAATACTAGTGCTTTACCATAAATTGTTGGCATCAAAACTTTATCAATAACTTTTCTAGTGATAGGTTGATATTAATTACTTTTTCTTTAAAATCTTTTTCACCATAACTTTCAAAATATATTATAAATACAATAGAGTATATTATAATTAATTATATATTTTCCTTAAAATCTTATTCATCACAACTTTCTTTAAAGATACATTAAATTTCTTTTCTAAAGATTATACAATATTAATTGTTCTTTTTGTTAAAAACTTCTTTTCTTATTCTTATGTGCACCTATGCACCATTTAAAAATGCATTTTTATTATTATTTAAAATTATTTTTATTTGTACTAAAAAGTAATCTCTTGTTAAATTGTATTCTATCCAGCCCTTATCACAGTTCATTACACTCTTTACACACTTTTTTAAAAAAATATACAATGAATAGAGTATTGAAAATGACGTGTAAAATTATATTATTAAAGTATTAAAATTAATTGGATTGAGTATAAAAGTAATTATATTTTGTGTAAATATGTGAAGAGAATAAAGTTAAAATAATTATTTTCATTTATAAAGCATTCAAAATACTGATGGACGAACCGAAAAAAAAATTATGCAAAGTATTAAAGAACGGGGCAGTAATATGAGCCACTTTTCAATAAATATAAAAATAATTTTCTATTATTAATAGAATATCCTTTAACACAATATATTTGAATGGCAAAATTCACATGTGCAAAATAAACTTTTTTACTTCTTCATCCTGACACTAAATATAGTAAACAAAAATTGCCCCAACTTCTTTATGTTATTCGTTCGTAGATGGATTCTATGATGTGTATATACATAAAAAATTATTTGCATAATGAGAATTATTTATATAAAAAATGTTACTTCCACGATTAATTTTGGAATGAAATAGTTCACATTAGTTAAAAAAATCATACTATAGCCCCTTTAATAAAAAGTAAAATAATTGTTTTGTAAACACAAGTTCTCAAAGTAATGTTCCTAAAAAAAAATTAATTTCCTAATAGTTTATGTAAACAAACATGCAGAATAATCTAAAAATGAAGATCAAAGTTGTTAAAATTGTAATTGGCAGGACTTGTCCACGCGCACAACAAGTTCTTCACTTCAATAATAACATATGATTCAAAATAAATTCAATTTATTGAAAAATAAACAAACAAAACACAAAAATTCAAGAATTAATTACCCGAAAATTTTACCAGAATTGAAATTGAGAGCACTAATTTCGATATCGAACAAACTAGATAAATCATGTGTGACGAGCTTCAATCGATCAGCAAATCATCCAAATCTACGGGATGGCATAACCTGCAAGATGATCCAATCTAGTCATTATTGAGTCTTAAACATGTTAAGCAATGTTCAATTTTTAAAGGAGTTGAGCTACTCTTTCTATAGATTGTTTTCTTGAAAAAAAAAAAGAGAGAAAAAGAAAGAAAATGAATGGAGTTTTATTCTTTTGGTAAAACAATTGTTGATTCCTAACTTGGTTCGAGGAAGAAGATCGATCTTCATGAGGTATGACATATAAAACTCTTGAACATAGGCATAAATTTGTTCATAAAAAAATAATAACGATGAAAGATACTAATCTTCAATAAATGTGTCAATCTTTTGCTCATTAAAACGAGATTTGATTCACAAAAAGAGAAAAATAGCTCGCCGTTGACAAAAATAAAATAGAAAAATATCTAGTCGCCGGACAAAAGAAACGACGACAGATGTTTTGTTTCTTCTGCGTTTCGTTGATGAGCTTCCTTTTAAGTCAAATGCCGGAATCCAGGGCCGCCCGCTGTTAACAAGCTCCCTTTAAGCCAAATGCCACAATCCAAGGTCGCCCGCTATTTTCTTCCGAGTTTCTATATGTTAGTGTGACGGGATCTACAAAATTAAGAGGAGCGTCCGTTTTTATATTGAAGACGTGCAAACCCTAGAGGGCCGGCCCATTTTGAGGCGCATCCGCTTTTATATTGAAGACGTGCAAACCCTAGAGGGCCGGCCCATTTTGTCTTGAAAACGCGCAAGCCCTAGAGGGCCGGTCCTTGAGCAAGCCTTTTACAATTATATAAATACTCTTAATCTAATAAATGAAAAATTAGTCAACTTCTTTATTGAGCAAGGCAGAGGCCATGCCCTTTAGAGTAAATCATTAAAATTTAATTCCTCTTGTGAATGGATTGAAATCAACATTGTAAGAGGCGTCAACATATCTAGAAAGAAATGAGAAGATTTCCCTTGCACTAAAACATATGTACAAAGAGAGAAATTGCAGAGTCAGCTTAATTTACAGAGAAATGAGATGATTTCCCTTGCACTAAAACATATGTACAAAGAGAGACAAATTGCAGAGTCAGTTTAGGCGATATGTATACATAAGTGGGATGGATGGATGTACTATCAACAGATGAATGGTTATAGAACAAAATCAAATAATTCGGTGTGTACCGACCTCAAATGGCTGTAGCAATCACTGCTGCTCTCAAACATCTCCAAGCATGTCCAGCACACGTGCTTCCCGCACCTACACTCGATGTGATTGCACCCGTCCACCTTCTCGATTGTGAACCCACAGCTAGGGCACACCTTCACGAAATCTTTCCCCATGCACCACTCCTTGAGAGAAGAATCTGGGTCGTCTTTGAACTCTTGGTACTTCTCACACGAAAGGTACGGATGGTATTCCAGGTGGCACCGTGTACATGTCTCAACAAAGCACGCACCGCAGGAAAAGACAGAACTAGGGCTGGAAGGCTCTGCCACTCGGTAGACAGAAGGACAGTCGGGCGAAGGGCAGAATCGGTAAATTCCACCACTAGCTGCTACGAATGCACCTAGGGAAGCCCTAAAAAGTTCATCCAGCTTCTCTTTCGATAATAAGGATCTCAAATCAGCCAGCAAAATAGGAGCTCCACAACCTCCTTTGGTACAACACAATGGGAAACTATCACGGGTTCTCATTGCTGACTCACACTGCTCCACCAAGCAGAGACGGCAGAATTCATGTCGACAGTCTTCGAGCAAGTACGACTCTTCCACTTCACACAAACAAATGGGACAAGAATGTGAATTATCATTATTATTCTTCACATCAATTATCTGAGCAAGATGTTGAATTGCTGCTTCAGCTTGATGCTTCAATTCTTTGGTACCCACAATAGATATGCTGTGTCGTCTTGCATTTAAAGAAAACTCTGCCTCGGGCACCTTCTGTTTAAGCCCGCTAAGATCTGGTCCAAAATGCTGGACAACTCTCTTCATCATATCAGGGGGGAAATGTCCATCACGAAGCTGAATCTCAAGTTGCTTACTGTCGTGCAGAGCCAAGAGGGCCTTGACTAGGCTCTTCTGTGCAGCCTCAATTTTGTCTGGAGAACCAAAGACTCTTACAATCATTCTGTACCTCTCGAAGATTATGTGTGTTCCGGTCTCTCGTTGAATGGATTTCATGAGCATGATTCCGTCTCGTGAAAAAAGATTTTGAAAGACAGGAGGAGTGATATCAGGATGATTTAGGATTGTTCCTTCCATGAGCTTCTGGAGCAGTCTCCTCAAGTCTGCTACAACTTTTGTAGCACTGGCTGATATCTTTACTCGATAAGATGAGATTTTACCCATGCCATTATGCATCGTCTCTAGATTACATTCTACGCCTGCAAATGAAACAAGTAAGAAAGACTAGTAGCAACAAAATTTATCATAAAATTCATGCTTTAACGAAGATCAACAAATTATAAGGAAAATAAAATATATAAACAGTCAACATTTACACATTACGATCAAATTGAGAAATGAATAAAAGAATTGCTTCAAAATAAATGTCACATACCCTTCTGTCGACGAAGCCTTGAAAGCAAAGAATCCAATTGGTTACGGATCACAGGATAGACATTTGCAGAACAGGACACATGAGTATGAAACAAATGCTGGCATCGAATCTTCTGCCATGATTGACATCCAGGCAACACTTTCCCATTAATTTGCTCCAGGGCCCTAGCTGCCTCCAAATGTAAATTTCCATCAAAAGTAATTGCAGCCCTCATGAAACTACCCTTTGGTTCTGGTTGGAATACCTGAACACGGACACAATTACCTTGATTCTTTCTTGGCATGAAGGGGCATAGTTGTCGCATAATTGCTTCTTCACAAGCTGCTGGGGAAGGACCATCTACTACATTTCCTCTCACCAGAAAGAAGTCTGTGATCGGACTGTTTGTTGATGCAGTAACCGCCTCGTAAATCTCAGCTTCTGTAAGCTCCCTATCAAGCCCAGCTAGTACAACGCTGTCTGTAGACTTCATACCTGGTTCACACCGCACGGGTCTGCCTTCAATTTCCAGATTGGACAGTTCATCAACAACTAAAGCCACATCCTTCGGATCACACTTCAAAATTGCTAGTCCTTTGCTGCACCGACGAGGCCAGTGGATTTTTGATTTGATGGAATGAAATGGCATCATCTTGTGATCACCACCATAGAGCTTTCTAGAAGGAACGATCTTCAATGAACCACCACTAAACTCCAACTGATTTAGGTCAACAGCCCTACTGGCAGCATCAGGCGAAGAAAATGTCACCCTTCCCCACTTGTCCTCTTCATTGTCCACACCAAAGCCCGAAAACTTGCTAATGGCACAAACATTGTCTTGGACAGACTCCTCAAGGAAATGTAGCAGCTTCTTTTCATCAAGTGAAATTAGGTTTGAATGAAATATGTCAACTGACATATATCTCTTCTCAAGTTCCAGATGTTTTACCTGGGCACCAGCCCCAAAGAGCGCAATAGAGGGTGAGATAGTCGGACCGCCAGTATATAAACACTCTTCTGAGCATTCATTCCGTAACAACTTCTTTTCATACTCCAACCCTTCCTGAACAAAACTGGTCACTTTCTCCATGTCTTGTGAAGAAGCATGGACAAGCACCCCATTCTGATCAACATCAACTTCCACACTTATACGTTCATCCCCACAAGACTCTCTGATACTTGAAACAAGAAACCGCAGATTGCAATTAGATTTCCCGCAAAACCTCTTTAATAGAACACTTCCAAACCCTGATAAAGTGCTCTTTCGCAACTGTTCACTGTCCATGTTCATGAAATCAAAGACTGGACGAGGAGATAGGGTGGACAAACACTCAAAGTCACACGCAGTAACACAAACTAGATACTCGTTTGATGCTGAAAGTATCTCTCCAAAAACCACCCAGGCTGGCCTCTCGCCAAAATTATACAACGAGCATGAAGGATGCAACTGGACATGCTTCCTCGTTAATGCCACCTCATAACCAAGATGATCATAGCCTGAGTACATAGCCACATTTTCTGACATAGAAGTCAATATTATCCTTTTCAAATTCTTGTCATGTACCGTAAGTTTTACTGGGTTCCAGTACCAATAATTTGGAACAATGATATTCAGCTCGTTTTTCAAACAAGATTCCAGCTCTAGCACAGTGTCCTGGCATCTCCTCATAGACTTTGCGTTGATGCTATTTTCCCAACACCATGCATTTTTCTTTTCACGTGGCACAGCCTCCCACTCTTTGTAAACAGCAAGCAATGTGAAGAGATCACCATCCGGATGACAAAATTGCACCTTGAGGCGATCAGATTTCAACTTATCTTCCTCTGAACCAACTCTACAAAATATGCTACTAGAATTTGCCATAACTGCAGAAAGCACAATACCCTCTTTACCCAATCGATGACTGAAGCATTGTAGAATTATTTTACCAAGCCGCGGCTCAACACCCAATTTCACCATGTCCCGTCCTTCAGGAGTTAATGCATAGACACCATTTTTCACCGCAATTGCTCCTATCTGAATGAGATTCCTGACAGCCATGTCGATAGCTCCAGGACTAGGGGCATCAACAAAGTCAAACTCCTGCACATCCTTCATGCCCAATGCAATAATTTTCAAAATTGCTATGCTAAGATGGACTTTACGAATTTCTGGTTCCTGATGAGGCAGCATCATCTCAAATTCATTTTCCGTGTAGAGTCTGTAACACGTCCCAGATTCAGTCCTCCCAGCACGACCAGCTCGTTGATTGGCAGAGCTCTGGCTGATCCTGCAAACCTTTAGAACATTCATGCCAGTGGTCGGTTCGTACATGCTCTCCTTAACCATTCCAGAATCAACAACAAATTTGACACCAGGAATTGTCAACGACGTCTCAGCAACATTGGTGGCAAATAGAACTTTTCTTTTACCAGGATAGGACAAAAACACTCTACGTTGGTCTTCAAAAGAAAGCTTTCCATGTAAAGGTAACACAACAGCAGAGGAACATTGAAGCTTCTCACAAGCCCATTCTACTTCCATCTGAGAGGTCAAGAATGCAAGGATAGTGCCTTCCCTCTCAGTTCTGATAATCTCAGATACCATCCTTAAAACATCATCAACATATGAATGCACTAATTTAGAAGCTGAAATTCCTGCAGATTCAGAAGGTACATATCTAATATCAACAGGAAACATTCTGCCAGACACATACAAGGTCCTGCAACCGAAAAAATAGTCAGCAAATTGGTCTGCATCAACAGTTGCAGACATAATGATAAGCCTGAGATTGGGCCTCTGACAGAGTAAATTCTTGATTAAAGCCAGCAGGAGATCTGTGTTCAAGCTTCTTTCATGAGCCTCATCAACAATAATGAAAGAAATCCTCGATAATTGCTTATCTCTCATGTAGTGATGCAATAGGCAATGATCAGTCATGAAAATTGCCTTGGACTCAAACTTCTGAAGTGATGAATATGATGGATAACAGCAGATGGTTGAGGGATCATTATAACAGCCACTGCCTTCCTCTTTGACCCTATCTGCCAATGATATAGCTGCAAGTTTACGTGGCTGTGTGCAAATAATGGACTCCTGACCAGAAATGTTAGAGTCAGCGAGAAACTGAACCAACTGTGTGCTCTTTCCAGAACCGGTCTCACCTATCAATACTGTAACCTGTAAGAGTTGCCATGAAAGTAGTTATATAATATTCTGAATGCTTAAACCAAAAGAGTCCAAATCAATCAGAAATATAAATTGAACTATGTGGCTGCCATGGTTTTAATGGTTTATTATGAATTACATTACATGACACTTAAGAGAACAATCCATAAAAAAAATTCCTCAGCACACAACTTCCTAGATGTTGCACGATAAGTTCCAGTAGAAAACAATGGCTCCAAGAAACTTTAGGTCACTGAATAGCGATATTCAACAAGAATCCTAATTAGCTCGGCAACTAATAGAAGTGAATGCAGACTAACTCCAAAGGATGAACAAAATGGTGGATACAAATAAAAGCTTCCATAGAAAAGTGGAAGCTCGAAAGATATGATAGACTATGTGTTGTACAAAAGAGTTAAAAGTCATTGTCAACTCAACACACTTTAACTTATACAGTACTTTTTCAACTAATAGAGTTTGTTTGGAAAGCATTTTATGTATAGATGTAGTCAATACCTCTAATAGATGCATGTGATTGATGATGCTATAAACAAAATGATGCATACGATGTTTATCTATTTATTGTTCTTTTGCAAGTCATTAATAAAATATACAAGGTCCTAGTACAATATGGTTACTGTCCCTCACTATTACCTATAGTCAGACTAATACCAACATTCTTGAAATTTATGTTCACCCAGTACAAACATATTCTCAACCTCACCCTGTTCTCAGCCCCTTTCTATTATTAAGCTAATTCAGTGGAAACTGCATCTGTTCCTCAATATTTTGTAAGAAAAAATTCAATGACATTCACAATTTCAGTCAAGCATCAAATCATTTAGATTAAATATAACGAAACCTGTTGAGAATTTATTTGCTTCAAAATGTCCCGTCGATGGGCATATATGGGCAGTCCATCATCAAGCCTCCTACACTCCCTCATCATTAGCCTATAAATTCTCTCCCAAACAATCTTTACACCCGAAAAACGAAAAACTGGAATATCCTCATTATTTTCTCTGTTCTCCAAATAATCTTCAATACACTTAATTCCACTCTCGAACTCCTGCATCCTGTTCAAGAGCAAATCCTTCTCTGCCTTCAAACAATTCATTGTGCTCAACAAATTATCAAAATTGCCCAATTTCTGCGGTTCCGCCAACAAAGCCCTAAACCTGTCAATTTCATCCAACACAGCCCCCAATTTCTTCTGCCACGGCACCAACAAGTCCCCTTCTCTCAAACCCTTCAATTTCTCCAAAAACAGCACCTTTAACCGATCGTCCAATTCCAACCTATCAGAAGCAACTTCCACATTTGAAACCACCCGAGGCAAAAAAACATGTGCTTTATCATTTAATTTCATCTCCCATAACTGAACCATCGTCTCCCTAGCCTCACTCCACTGCTCATAAAATAGTGTGGCTACAATATAATCCGACGGAACAACGTTCAATTTCTGAGGTTGGAACTCAAGTGTCTGAACTATAGCCTCGATGTCCGCCCCTTTCAATACCCGTTGAGCGTCACATCGGAGCTGTACGATGAAGTTGGGCCGGTCTCGTGGTGGACTGGGGGGTCGATCGCGAAAGTCGGAAGAAAACTGGGGTTTCCAGCAACGTTGTTGATACAGGGGTCGCAGCGGCGCGTGGTTATTGTTGTTGCGGGAATTGTTGAAACCAAAACGGGGATGCGTGCCGGACTGCGGGTGGCGACGGTCCCCGTAGGCACAACCGTCGGACCGTAACATTGCAGCTGTGAGAAAAAATCAAGGTTTTCAAAAACCCTAACGATTGAGGAATCTATAAATATATAAAAGCAGCAGTAATTATACAATTGGTCGATAATTTTGCTGGCGAGTGAACAGTCACCCGCTCAACAGTAAAATCGTGACTTGCACTCCCGACCGTAGCGAGTGAACAGTCAACTTTAAACCATCGTATCCGAATCTAATTTTGTTATTTTTTGTCCATTCACAGGGACGCCTAATTTTTAGTCACAAAATCGCAAACCGTTTGCAAAAAATATTGAGCCCACACTTGCAAAAAATAATTTTGAAACCCTAATAAAATATAATCACATTCAATTATACCTTCAGTTGACAGCGTGGCGTGGCCGTGGACAGCAGGGTGCGTCGCGTGTGGCAGCGCACAGGCGAGGCTGCGACTGTGTCTGATGTAGCGCACAGGCGTGGGCAGCGCCGGCGTGGGAGGAGGCAGCGATGCTGGCCGCTGAAAATCCGTGCTAATGACTTGAGGAAGAGAACAAGAGAATAATAGATGGTACAATGTGAATAAGTGGGTTTTTTAAGTTTAGATATAGGTTTCATGGGCCATTAATGAAATCTTGGCCCAACTTTCTCATTTATTTATTGGATCAAACTATATACCCTGTAATACTACTCCTTCCATCCACAAAATTTATTCTCACTTATCATTTTTATCCTGTTCCCTAAATTTATTCTCATTTATTTTTAAAAATATATATTATTTTATTATATTCACAAACAATCATTTTAATTTTTGGTGGACCCCACAATTATTCCACTTTAACAATAATTTTATTCTTTGGTGGACCTCACAATTATTCCACTTTATCCTTATTTTATCTACTTTATCTTACTTTTCTTAAAATATGTGCCCATACAAATGAGAATAAATTTGAGGGGCGAAGGGAGTATAAGATACACTATTTTTTTAATAAAAAATTACTTTAATATCTTTCAACCCATCAACTCCACCTTCTTCTCTTTCCCGTTTCTCAACCGCACAATAATTTTCCTAAATTATGCTGATCAATATCTAAGTTCCTGCAATAATTTTGTAGTCTCTACCAATGTTTTTTTTTTTCATTTTATAATGTCGAATAATGAATTGATGGAAGACGATGACGAAAAATAAAAAAATATATATTTAACAATTATTTTTTTATGAATGCATTAAAATTAATGTATGTTTAATTTATATTTTATTTTATAAAAATAGGTAAAATAGATATTTGAAACATTAATTAATTTTTTTTTATAAAAATAGGTAAAATAGATAGTTGATAATGTATGTAGGTGTATCTCATAAAATTGGAGGGGTATATAGTCGGGCCCTTATTTATTTTACTTAAACATATTTATTATGAGATGATGTGCTAATTTTATTTGGTGCATAGCCATTTTAATAATATGAGATCACACGTTAAAAGAAAAAGAATAAGTAAAGTGAGTGTGACCTTAAATAAAAAAAAGTGTACTTTATTAATTTTTGTAAACATGTATAATTTTTTAATAAATATATATTATATTGTTTTTATAAAATAACAAATACAATCTTCTTTTATATTATTTAATCAGAATTTTATTAATTTTATTAGTTTGTTAATCATAACTTCTGATGATATAAAAAAGCAAGTTTAATTTAAGAAATAAAAAGTAATTAAGAATTTTGTACTGATTGTCTCATGAAAAGATTATCATTTATCAAAATACATGTCATAAATTCAAATTTTAATTTTGAATCGTAGACAAGTTCAAAATTTAATTTTGAACTATAAACTTCCATTTGCTAATACCCTACTTTTCAGAAAAAATAATTGTGCTTAACTTTAATATACAACTAATAAACTATAATATTATATGGCAACTGTGATATCATAGTTAGCAATTATTGACCCAATTCACAGTTCGCTTTAGTGACCTATCAAAATATTGGGTCAATAAATTTAATTAACAGATTTATTTTACTTTCACAATATATTATCATATTCATTAAAGTTTTTTCAAATTTAATTATTCAATTATTAATTAACATAATATATTTTCAATTAAAATAATGAGACTACATTTATATTATAATTATAGTTTTTTTAAATTTTAAATTATGAATAAAATTTCTAAATGATCAAAGACAATAAAAATAAAAATAATAAATTTTCTATTTTTTCTAAGTTATTGTCTTTATTTTATTATTATCCACTTAAAAATAAAATATAAATAATTTAAGTATATAAATAATTATGAAAATTATATGCCTACTAATATATTTTTTAAATTGATGAACAACAAATGATTAAATTATATTTGCAATGAAGACGTGGAATATAGTTGTGTAATTAAAAAAATGGGATTAATTCTATGAAAAATGCACCACATTGTCCTCAACTTTTAATGTAATCTTAGTCTTCACGATTATTATTAAAAAACTCAACATTTTACGAAATTTTAATTCGATACATGTTCTTTTATTTTCGGCCGGCAACTAATGACAAGGCTCATCGGAGCACGTGAAAGTTTACCACACTAGCGTAAACACATTTAGGGGGTGTATTGGATTAGGATTTTAAAAGACTTTTTTAGCTGAAAAAAATCCTGCAGATTTTAAAGATTTTGTAGGATTTTGGCGACTTTTAAGATTTTGCAGGATTTTGTAAGACTTTTAAAATAAGGATTTTAATGGATTCTATAGAACTTTGTAGACTTTGCAGAATTTCATGGATTTGTGACATACAATAAAAATTCAAAATTTTTCATACCTTCAAATTAAAAAAAAAAAGAAAAAGTTAAAGACAAAAAAAATCATAATATCATGTCCTTTTAAATAGCATTACTCCACATATTCATAGCTATACTAGTCCTCCAAACATTAGCGTCATGTCGTTCTTGCTCTTGAGTTTGAATGATAGGCTCAAAATCACGGTCTTCATTAACTGGTAATGTTGAAGATGAAGGTTCGTCCACCGATTCAATTGGAAATTCATCAGAATGACATTCTTTGCGAATAAAGTTATGTAGAGCTGCACATGCTAATATTATCAATATAAAAAAGTATCGAAATTGAATAATCAAAGCAACCAAAGTAAAATATAACAAAACTCAAATACCGTAAAAAAATATTATCAATATAAAAATATTACCTAATGACATATGTAATATATAATATTAGTATTATAATAATACTATATAAAAATAAAGATTTATCTTGTATATAAGTTAGGATGAACAATATCGTTTTTTAATACTATTTAATGATTAATTATTCATTATTTTTATTTATTCTAGTATATATGTATATATAATATTATATTACTCTTCTGTCACTGTAATTATTTTATCGTTGATGTTATAAATGTAGAGATGAAATTATAAGGTTAAAACTATTTTAGGTCTTAAAAATAAATAATTATATATAAATCAATTTGGGGATAAATAAAGTCATTAATTAAAAAAGTCCACCGAAATCCTAGAGGTTTTGATGGGATTGTTGGTATTTATAAAATACACTAAAGAATCCATCAAAATCCATCAAACCCAACAATCCTTTAAAATCCTTATATTTTTGAATACCAGTGGATTGTTTTTAAGTCTTTTAAAATCCTGATTGAATACCAGTGGATTGTTTTTAAGTCTTTTAAAATCCTGATTGAATACCAATGGATTATTTTTAAATCCTTTAAAATCCTGATTGAATACCAACAGACTTTTTTATAAGAAAAAAGTCCTTTAAAATCCCACGAAATCTTAAACGAATACACCCCCCTTAATTATCTTTTTATTTTTTTTAAATTTTCACATCATATATCATATGCATATATATAAAAAAACATACTTTTTATTTTAAAATATTTTTTGGTTGTAGAAGGGGAAAACGCTTTATATGTTTGTAGTATTCAATATCAGATTCACAAAACACTTGAAAAAACATTCAAATACCCTAGAAAAAATTGTCCAAAATTGTATCAAATCCTGAAAAATTCCAATACTGGAGGTTTGAATTTCTAAAATTTATGTATGTACGCCAGCATGACAAACTTTTACTCACCCCGACGAGATACATTATTTAGTGCAATTCACTAACACTTTGAATTTTGGAAGTCTACTACTTTTTTATTATTTTCTTATATAGAAGAGATTTAGGGGTTTCTACTATTATTGAAAAAAAGTATAGTTGCAATTGATTATAATTTATGATTGTTGCTTTTAAATCTTTGCAAAATCAAGCTATTAATTTTCTAAAATTTTCTTACTATTGAGAAAAAAAAAAGTCCACGAAAGTTGGAATCAATTGAATTTTTTGCTGAATATATAGATTGTGATAACCAATAGAACAAACAAATGATAATATTTATCTGAGCATTAAATTTGCACTAATGAATTAATTGAATATTTGAATTTATTAGTAATGAAATGGTGCAAATGCAACTAACTGGGGAGATCATTTTTTTTAAACTTCACAAGTGAGAACTGTAAGTAGACGACAATAACCAGTTAATTGTTATAAAATTAACTACAGATGAGAAGCTGATAAATTATTTTTTCTCGTTTAATTGATGATGAGGTATTTTGTTATATTTTGAAATTTTGGATGAGAAAATGTAATTATTTAAAGTTTATTCATCTATGTACAATTTTTTATATGTGTGTTTTCTCTGTATAACAATTTGTTGAAAAAGATTTAATGAAATTGAGCATGGGTTAATGAGACAATGGTAATAATAAACTATTTAGCTAATTTATTGCTGAATAAATATTAATTGATGTTGATGATATATTTGGTAGATTAACAAGAATGATGATGCAGCCAATCAAGGAAATGTTGGTTTGATTCATTATGAAATTAGGCATTAAACTTAGTTTATAATTGAGTTATTCTTTTACGATTTTAATAAAAGCATTAATGAGTTAATGGTGAGATTTTGTTTCTCTTAGGTACCAACTGAAGATTGCGTATGCACCCCCAATCAAGATAGAAGATGAAGTTGTATAGAGAAGTTTCCAATAAAGAGTGGTTCAAAGAGATGTTTATTTGATGAAGAAGCGATGTGTCTAGGTATAGAGATAATTTTCAATGATAGTTAGATATGATGAAAGTTTATGAGGTTCTGAAGTTGCAAAATGAAGCTTAAACAAACAGCTATGTTTCTGAATTTATGTTCCAAGGAAAAATTATATATTAGCTCTTAAATGTTTACTTTCTGCAATGCATCTCCCATAGGTTAAGTTATAGAAGTATTCGACTACTATGTATTACTAGAGGTGTTTAAGAATATTGATGATTTTAAGAGTACTAAATTTTAAATAGAATATTTAAATCTTTAAAAAAATTTAAAACTAGAAATATAAAAAGAACATTTACAAAATTACTTAGCTATAAATAAACAAGAAAAATAAAAATTTGTATAAGATGATATTATACATATTCTATATCTTCTATTATTATGATTCGTGTGTTTATTGAGTTTCTATCTAATTATATTATAAATTAAAGTACAATTCAAGTAGCTAGAATGATACAAATTTATTCCATGTATAAGCCTATTCATATGTTTTATCAGGATATTTTAATACGATATTAAAAATATTATCGTGCATCGCACGAGTACAATACTTGAATAAATTGTTGTTCACCATAAAATTTATTGTGTGTATCATTCACATAATACTTTCCTTTTTTTTTTTTGTAAAACTAACAATTGAGTTTATTCACAAAATGTAGTTAAAGAGAATACATGCATATTAAAAGAGAAATCTATACTAATCTAATAATAAAATGTTCTAGAAATAGTAACTAAGTGAGAGTTATACCAAAAGACTATTTCTAATTTTGATAAATATATTATTTAATATTTTGACCATGTTAAAATTAAATGCACAATTAAAGAAGATGTCTAATAATAAAATATTAAATAAAAATTTAGTCATACCAAAAATTCTTTACATTTTTCATAAATATAATATGTGATATTTGACCTAATTAAAATTAAATGTGCAATAACGCAGTCTACTTTTTTGCTAACAAAATAAAAAAAATGTGTATGTCATAAGAAATTTTATTTATTTAGTTGTTTATAAAAATATAAAATAATTTTTTAAAAGTAAAATATTTACACCTAATTGCTTTTTTATTGTTATTATATTATATTCACACAATAAAATACTATATCTTAATTCTTTTGTATGTATTACAAGAAAAAAAAATTAGTTCTTTATAAAAATATAAATAATTTTTAAATAGTATACTACATCCAATACTTTTTTTCCTATTTTAAAAATAATGGTGTGTTTAAAATTAACAAAAAAATATAATATATCAAATTGATACTTAAAATAAAGAATATGTGTAAGTACGAATATAAAGAGTTAAAAATTAATAGATCCATCATTATTTATACATGAAATCAAGAATAAAAAGTATTTTGAATTGTATTACATTTATATAAAAATACAATTGTGATAAAATGAAAGTTTCATCAAATTTTATGTTGAAAACTAAAAGTTTTATTAAAAAAATTAAGAAAAAATAAATTATTGTTTTTACATAGAGTACACATGTGATAGTAACTTTAGTACCAACTCAACCAACCAATGAAATACTTATTTTACCTACATTTTAAATACCAATAATCATAATTACAAACATATATTTAACACATTTCTACATTAAGTCAACAATTTTTTTTTTTATCTTTGCTTTGAATTTATAATTCATTTACATCTTGAAATTCATATTATTGAAAAATGTTAATGAAACTCAAATCTTAATATGAACTTCATAGTTTAAAAATGAATTTTAAAATCTTTTTAAATGTGGGTTTCATTATATTTTGATAATAATTTAATATTTATATTAGTGAATAGTGTTGTTTATATTAATAATTTAATAATTCTGAGACACTCATATATATATATATATATATATCTATATATATTATATCATAAATAAAACTAATATATTAGAAAAAAATGAATAAAAAATTAGTGGATGTGGTGGACCATATGCATTTAATTAAAATTGGACTCACAATTTTGATTAGCGTGATAGAATTATTTATAATACTTATCACATGATAATAAAAAATATAAAATAATTGATTGAGTGCAAAAATATTGAATATAGGATACAGTTTGAAGATTTCAATTTTTAGTTGTGGATAATTGTATGTTGTCACATAAAAAAAAAAAGACAATTGCTTTTGTTTATAAAGAAATCATTCTTGATTTAAAAAGAATCATATATAGTAGGAAAAACTACAAAGTGGTTCACAAAATTGACATTAATTACAAATTGGTTCTGTGCAGAAAAAAATGCTTCTGTGCAAATATTGTGAACCAATTTGTAAATATAGTGATTTTTTTAAACCGATATGTAAATCATCCTAATATAGAATTAATTTTGAAATAAAATCAATATATAGAAAAGTATAAACAAAATATAGATGATATGATGAAAATAAATATTTAAATAAAAATTAAAATCATATTTATTTTATACTCACAAACCGTGCAATGCACGGGTGATATACTAGTTCAATTAAAAGACGAGTTTTGAGATGGACAAAACATGGTTTCAAAATAGTTTTATGATGTATTATTGGATTTTCATCTTCTCAATCTACTAATTGAATTTCTATGAATGTGCACATGAACAGACTAACTGTTCAAGAAAGGTGCACACGTAGGGATCATTCAAGAAATTTGTATTGAATGTGCATATATGAATTATTTATAAAATGTGAATGTACAAATTGATCACGAGAAGTGTTCATATTGATCATTCAAAAAATGTGCATGTACCAATCGTACAAAAAGTGTGCTTGTATGTCGAGGTCGTTGGCCGAATCAACGACGATGATGCCAAAAAGGGGGAAGGGAAGAAGCAAATAGCTGCTGGGAAAGCAAAGAAGAAGGACTTCCCCCCTGAACTGAAAGTTGCGGATAGAAAAAGGACTAGGTCCGTAGCTTCCATCGAAGCTGCTGAAGGTTCAGATCCAAAGAGGTTGAAGTCCTCT
>JAPKLY010000375.1:389906-458693 GCA_026898435.1 Prunella vulgaris | reverse complement strand
GCTGAAAAGATAGCAAAAATGAAAGAAATTTCGATGCTCAGTCAGATCCAGCGCCTAAAAGAATCTAATGAGTATCTGACTTCTCAGGTCCAAAAGAAGAAATCTGTATCATCTGGATCTCGGATAAAGACTCAGAGGAAGATGGTGGTCAGACCAGATCAAAGTCATCCTCCATCGAAGTTTGTTGAAGACTTCATTCCGATTGAGATGCTGGTGGTTTGGATTCCGATCCGGAATATGTGGGCATACCTATTCTATGTGGTGGGGTTATGGGACGATCAGACTGAAGAAAAAGACGTCATACTCCATCACTGGATGGCACAGGAGCATCCTGATCTATGGGCTGAAATCATCAGACATGCTGACACTGAAGGTGTTGAGATCGCTCCTCCGGAATTCATCAAGTATCCTCCTCCACTCTTTGGGAATTCTAAGCAGCTGGACCGGAAAGTAATTTCTGAAGAAGTCGTCAGAGTAGGACGAGCTGCCGGGGCCATTGCTGATCGGAACAGGATGAAGCAGGTCCTGAATCGAGTACTGGAGATGTACGAGATTCCACTGACTGCTTGGAATAAGGATGAAGATTAGATCAGGAGTTAGTTGTTCAGGAATTTGTAATAGCTTCAGGATACTTGTATTTTCTTATCAATCAATGAAGTTATTTATTTTCCCTGAGTACAACTTCTTGTTGACTCCTGAATTTACTTTTCTGAATCCTTATCAAGAACTGTACTAACCCATTCCTTGTTTTCATCTTATAGACTAAGTACCTAGTTCGTCATGTGGTACTGAGTTATTTTCACTGACTAAGTCAGTTGATTGTATAGATGAATAGGAATTTGCTTAAGGGTTTTGGCATCATCAAAAAGGGGGAAATTGTTGGGACAATCTGAGTATTTTGATTAGATCCCAAAACCCCTGATGAATTTGCCTAAGTATAGTGTTCAGTATAAAATAGTTCAGGATAGTTAGGTTAGAGATTCAGTACAGGATTACCATGCTAAAGACTGAAGAATATTGGAGTCGACCCAATTTACTGAAGTCTGAAGTGTAAACCATCCTGAAGAAGTCAGTCAGTCTCGCTGAAGATTGTCTGTTCTGAAGCTGAAGATCGAAGCCTGCTGATTCATCCTGAAGTCATTCCTGAAGTATCATTGTCTGATGTTTCTACTGAATACACTAAGCATGTTCAGGATAGAACTCAGTCATTGAAGAGTAACGTGTTATCTATCAGGCTGTGCTGAATGCACATAGGACCTGACTTAGGCCTTGGTTCAGCTCACCTGAATCCTGTAAGTCCGAAGCAAAAAGGTAACACATACTGAGCTGAATAACATATCAGGCTGTGCTGAATGCACGTAGGACCTGACTCAGGCTTTGGTTCAGATCACCTGAATCATGTCAGTCCAAAGCAAAAGGTTATTTATGCTATGGGACAAGAGACAAAAAGAATGTCAGTAAGACTCCATTAAAGACAGACGTTCAGACTGAGTTATTAACAAGAGACTCAGAGCATTGAATGTACGAGGAAGGATAAATGTCTGAAGGTCAACTAGCCGTTATAGCGGAGAGCCAATGATCTTTCGACACGTATGCATGGAGTCTGCGCAGCATTTAATGCGGCATTTAATGCGTCTCAAAAAGGTTGCAGGTGATGTGACAACTTGCCAGAATAAGCATGGCGGGTAGGTCGAACAGTATTTCTAGCCTGCAATCTACCTAAAATAGGAAAGATTTGATTTGATCTCCTCCAACGGATCTATTTTGAATCTCGCCTATAAATATGGAGAACCTTGCACCCATTCAAGGTTAACGGGAAATTTCCAAGAGAAAACTCTCAAGAATCCAAGAACACAAAGCATATCTTAAACAACACTCTGCAATTAAATTTCCCTAGTGTTGTAGTAGGATTCACTCTGTATTTGCTTAGATCGATAGCTCTATTATTTAGCATTGATTTGTATTGCTAGAGCTATCTTAGTTGGAAACCAGAATACCAAACCTCTCAAAGTGTGAGATAGGTTGGTTAGAAGGACTGGGACTTGTAAAACACCCAGGGGTCAGTTCCTAAGAGAGGAAGTTGGCTACTCGTGTCCCTTGGCACGTAAAACCCAAGTACCTATCCTCAGGGTTTTGAGGATAGCTTCCTGTTAAATCAGGTCGTGGACGTAGGAGTTGGTTATCTCCGTACCACGTTAAAAAGTCCCCTGTGTGCTGATTTACTGTTTTGTTCAGGATCATAAATGTCATCATATTAAACTGAACATACTGCATTGGTTTTAACTTCAGGACTGAATCAATCATCCTGAATCTGAATACTGTGCACTCAGCCTTAACCACCAATTTACTAAGCGACTCAGAGAAAACGTTTTCAGAAACTAAAACGAGTAGAATCTAAGGGCTCACTTTCCGCACGTACTCTGACTCACTGAGATAGTAGTCCAACTGACTCGCTTCCGAGCAGTTAGTAGGTTTGTTATCTCTACTGAGCATCCGAGCACTTTACTCACACTCAGTTTATCTGACTCGTTACTAAACCGTCCCTGCTGCCCCTGTGGACATTCAGCATACTGAGTACTTCAGGGAATCCTGACTGAGTGCGTTAGAGTATTTTTCTGAGTATTTCAGAAAACTCTGACATCAGTGTATTCCCCCCCCATACACTGATTTAACTCATTTCGGGACCAACAGTTATGATCTTGGTTATCTTTGATAACTCAATCAAAATCTAACAATCAAGTGATTTCAATCGGAAGATATAACTTTGAGCACATATAATACTTTTGAAAAGTACCTTTAGACCTTCGAACAAGTTTATAAAATCAATAGTTGATGTGTAAAACTAAGCATTTGTTGTGCCAATAAGTCTACAACAAATCAAAGTAATGACACATCCAAACCTCTCTTAAGAACTCTTCAATGACTAAAGGATTGAAACTTTGAAAATCTTTATTGAATATCGAAGAACATTACTAATACTTTACTAAACCTTCATCCCTAACTCTAGTAAAATATTTAGCTACTCATACTAATACAATAAGAACTCATATTTCTAAGAGAGATACTAGACTAAGATAGAAGGATTACAAGGAAAATTGGATGCCTTCAAGGGTTGCTAAAGGGCTCTTTATATAGGCCTCCAAATAGTGAATCATGGAGACTTTAACAACCAATTCATGTGGCCCGTAAACATCAGTAATTAAATTGCCCTTGCCGTCAGAATTTCATCTTGACTTCTGAATGAAAGTTGTAGACCGTTGGATTATCTTTCCAAGGAGTCTAAGATATAAAAAATAGGATATCTAGATTGTGAGTTATGACCAGAATAGTAGAGTTGGTAAAACTGAATTGTTTTTCTCCGCGAATTTATGGTTGTCTTTTGAAAAGCAGATATCTCAGCTTGCACAAAATCAACGCCTTTAATATTTTTACTGTGTCTTGATGAATTTCTTGGCTAACCAATGGCTTTGGTCTTGTGTGAATTGGACTTTTGTGTGAATTATGGTGAATTATTTCCCAACATGTGTACTGACATGGCGGAATTCTGAAGCCCTTGCATTGATTGTTATTTTGACCATTGAAGCCGGAACTTTTGACACTTGAGCCCTGAAGACAAGTTGTAGAGAAACGAATTATTGATCAAATACAACTGGAATTGGTTCAATTGGATTAGTGAGGCTGCAGATATTGTGCAAATACGAAAATGTGTTTTGAGTCCAAACATTGGACAGAAATGGAGTCTTCACTTTTGAGTACAAATACAATCCAAACTTGTAAAATTGGATCACTAACATGTCTTGAGTATTTAGTACATTGTCTTAGGTGTTCAATATAATAAAATTTGGATAAGTATAACTCCACTTAAGACCTCAACAATATACAATAGACATAATGGTCATGTTGAATTATACATATATCTCTTATTTATATAGAAAACACAAATAATTATAACTAACTGGAAAATGTGAAATTATATATAAATACGCTAAACAATACATTATAGTACACAAAATAATACACAAAATAGATAAAATATATGCATATTTAAACGCTAATCACCTGGAGGGGGTACTGACGCCCCACAACGACTCGTTGGTGATAACCGCCAACATCATGAACGTCCGAGTTCACAGGCTGCTTGTGGACACCGGCACATTCACCAACATCCTTTTCAAATCCACCTTAGATGCCTTAGGTGATTTTGAGTCGTATCTAGAACCTAGCAATGCTAGGATAGTGGGGTTCGGAGAAGCTGTAACCGTCCCCCTAGGCAGTATCAGGTTGAGCGTCCTGTATCGGCTGAGGACCCCGAAAGGAGGCTAACTAGGTTAGTAGATTTCTTAATTGTCGACCAGCAGTCCTCCTACAACGGGTTCCTCGGCCGCCCCTTTATCAATGAATTCAAAGTGGCGTGTTCGACCTACTACTACTGTTTAAAATTCCCAACTCCAAAAGGTGCCGGAACTATAAAAGGTGACCAGAAAAAGGCCCGAGAGTGTTTACTCCAAATCAAAGATGGCTGGGTGAAAAAGTCTGTAACGCAGGTCCACATCCTCGAAGAGGACGTACAGATTCCAGCGGACGGCCAAACATCCTAGACGTCATCTCGGTCGAAACTGAGATGATGGAGGTAGGCGATCTGCCAGAAATTGAACAAGTCTTAGTACCTACGCAAGACGCGCAACCGACGCCAATGGAAGGATTAGAGGAAGCCCAAAACAACCAAGTGTTGGGAACTACGCAAGAACAACAACCTGCTACCATGGAGGTGGTTGATGAAGCCCAAGATGGGGGACCTGCGGGAGGTTAAGAACCAATGCCAATGGACGTTGACCCGACTCCCCAGGTCACCGAACCGTCCCAAGTTGACAAACCACCGGAGGTACTGACAGTTGATGAGCTCACCCAAGCGGAAGGCCAAGCAGATGTCCTCGAGCCGCGTATACGTCATGAACCTGCACAGATGTCACAAAAAGAGTGGGACGAGTTCATCAGCGACCCGAGGTGGAAAAGTCAAAAGAGAAAAACCACTCCCATGGAAGAATTGACGGTACTCCAAGTGGACCCGGAAAGGGACTTAGAACTTTTCATCTGTTCTGAGTTACCTGAACCGTACCGGTCAAGGATGGAGCTATTCTTGATGTCCAACCTAGACGTGTTCGCCTGGTCCCACGAAGACATGACGGGAATCCCTTTAGAGCATGCTTGCCACAGACTTAACATAGATCCGAAGAGGAGACCCGTGCTCCAAAAGCGAAGGAAGTATGGGCCAGACAAGTACACAACTCTAACCGCTGAGGTGGGGAAGTTGCTGGACAACAAGCTGTTCAAAGAAGCTTTGTGTCCACAGTGGGTCGCGAACCCCGTCTTGGTAAAGAAACACAACGGGACGTGGAGGCTCTGCATCGACTTCACGGACCTGAACAAAGCATGCCCGAAGGACAACTTCCCACTACCACACATTGATCAGCTGGTGGATAGCACCGCAGGCCATGAGATGATGACATTCATGGACGCCTTTGCGGGCTATCACCAGATAGCTCTGCACCCAGATGACCAGGAACATACGGCGTTATACACCAACAAGAACATGTATTGCTGGGAAACGATGCAGTTCGGACTCATCAAAGCCGGAGCAACCTACCAAAGGTTGGTGAATAAAATGTTCGACCAGCACATTGGCGAGTCCATGGAGGTGTACGTAGATGACATAGTTGTCTAGAGTTTGAGGAAGGAGGATCACCTCGACCACCTCAAACAGACCTTCGACATACTGCGCCACTACAACATGAAGCTGAACCCCAAAAAGACAAGCTTCGGCGTACATTCTGGAAAGTTCCTGGGATACCTAGTTAGCCAACGAGGAATCGAGGTCAATCCGACGCAGGTCCAATGCATAATCAAGATGGGCGTGCCCGATTCCGTGTAAAAAATTCAAAGACTGACAGGGTGCATGGCAGCCCTGAACAGGTTCATCTCCAGGTCTGGCTACCGAAATTGTCCATTCTTTGAGGCAATCTAAACAAACACACGAAGGTACAAGGAGGCGGCCAAAGCAAACAAGCTGCACCTCAATAAATACTTCGTGTGGACAAGCGACTGTCAATGGGCCTTCGAAGAAATAATAACATACCAGGCAGATACGCAGATCTTGTCGAAGCTAGTACCTGGTGAGAAACTGTACCTGTACCTAGCTGCGTCGGAGGTGGCCATTAGCTCCATCCTGGTCCGAGAAGAGGAGAAAACACACCTACCAGTGTACTATGTAAGCCAAGTCTTACACGAAGCTGAGTTGTGGTATACCCCGATGGAGAAGCTAGTTTATGCACTGGTGATGAGTGTTAGAAAATTGAGGCCCTACTTCTTCGACCACCCGGTAGAGGTGCTGACGACATTCCCACTATGTCAAATACTACAGCGCCCAGACACCGCCGGACATCTGCTGAAATGGTCACTAGAGATCAGCCAATACGGTATAACCTACGCACCCCGAACAGTGATCAAGGGACAAGCGCTCACCGACTTCATCGTCGAGCTGACTTTCCCACAAGATCTGACGAGGGGGCGTATAACTCCGTGGCACCTCTACGTTGACGGATCATCAACCAGCGTAGCAGCAGGTGCCGGCGTGGTCCTGATCAGCCCAGACAGACAAGTCTTCACCTCCGCAATCCGGTTTGACTTTCGAGCAACCAACAACGAAGCGGAGTACGAAGCTTTGATAGCTGGACTTAGGCTACCATTAGCTGTGGAGGTAACCAACCTTCAAGTTTTCGGAGATTCCCAGCTAATAATATCCCAAGTCCGGGGGGGAATATGAGGCAAAAGACTAGCAGATGATGACCTACCAGAAGATAGCCGCACATCTGATCTCGATGTTTACGCAGGTCTACATCAACCAGATACCGTGGCTAGAAAACACACAAGCAGACGTCCTAGCCCGGCTAGCTACCAGTAATGGCGAGGGCGAATTCACAGAGGTTGTAATCACCACGCTGAAAAACCCCTCAACGTCCGATTACAAAATAAATCAGACCTCGAGTGGGGGGCAGGAGGACAGTGAAGATGGTGAAGATTGGTGCACTCGAATCCAAAAATACTTAAAAGACGGAACAACCCCCGTGGATGCCTGGGAAGCTAGCCGGCTAGTAAAACAAGCTGCTAAATATACGCTGCTGGATGGCCAACTCTACAAACGTGGATTCTCTCTACCCATACTCAAGTGCCTAACTAAAAAACAGGGGTCCGAGGTGTTAGAAGAAATCCACGAAGGAATTTGTGGGAGTCACGCTGGGGGGCAAGCATTGGCATACAAGACGATCAGGCAGGGGTACTATTGGCCCACTCTTCGTAAAGATGCCATTAGCTTTGCGCGAAGGTGCCGAAAGTGTCAACTTTTTGCACCTAACATCCACTCCCCAGCTAACCAACTGAAGTTGGTTTTCAGCCCATGGCCTTTTGCGAAATGGGGTATCGACTTGATCGGCCCATTTCCACCTGGCAGAGGCGGTGTAAAGTTTGTTGTTGTAGCAGTAGACTACTACACTAAGTGGGCTGAGGCCGAGGCTCTCACAACAATAACACAGGAGAGGATGATCGGCTTCACTTGGAAAAACCTGATCTGCCAGTTCGGACTTCTGCAGTCGATCATCATAGACAACGGAAGGCAGTTCGACAGTCAAAAGTTGAGAGACTTCTGCAGTTCATGGAACATCAAGAAGCACTACTCAACTCCTTACCACCCACAGTCGAACGGCCAGGTCGAAGCGGTGAACAAAATTTTGAAACACATATTGAAGCTCCGCCTCGAAGAAAAGAAAGGGAGCTGGGCAGACGAACTCCCGGAGATCCTGTGGTCTTACAGATCTTCCTAGACCCCATTTGCCCTAGCCTTCGGGACTGAGGCCGTAGTCCCGGTCGAAGTGCAAAACAAGACTTGGAAGGTGGTAGGATATGACGAAGAAAAGAATGACGAAGCCTTGGCAGTAGAGAAAGATCTGATCGAAGAGACCAGAACTTTGTCAGAAATGAAGAACGCCACCTACAAGCGTAGAGCAGAGAAGTACTACAATTCCCAGGTCCGAGACCGAAAATTCAGGGTCGGAGACCTGGTACTAAAAAAGAAACTGATGACCCCACCCGGTGTGTTCAGGTCAAACTGGGAAGAACCGTTTTGGGTTACCGTAGCCTGGCCAAACGGTACCTACGACCTCGAAGACGCAGAAGGCAACACCTCGTCGTACACCTGGAGTGCGGCCCACCTGAAAAAGTTTTATCAATAGGCTAGAAATCTGTAATAGACTAGCCGAAGGTTAGCATCAAAAGTGTTGATAGCAATTGATGTAAATTACGTTGCTATAAGAAGTTTGGAAAATTTGTGAAATAAGAAAAAATTGGCCAAGTGTTCGGACCTGCGTAGCTCGCCAACCGTGCGAGCTACCCTAGGTCGCCCACTGCTCAAGGGAGCTTGCCAGCCTCAGTTCATCGAGTGCCCGAGACTTCGTAATGCGCAAGGACCAAGATCCCAAATGTTTTAATCAAAATGCTCGTAGGCAAAGGCCAAAGTGCCCAAGGTAGCAAAGGTGCCCTTCCTAAAGGGTCACCAAGCACCAACTGCCTTAAGTTAGAAAAATTCACGAAAAAGACGAAAAATGTCTAAGGCAAGGTTCATGAAACCCAACTGCCCAACGTGAATTAAACGAAGTACAACTCGCTACCCTAAGTGGTTTAAGACGAGCGATTTACGACCCTAAGTGGTGTAAGACAAAGAATACGTACTATTAAAACAGAGGTACAATTCGTAGTCCTAAGTGACGTAAAACAAACGATTCGCTTCTCAAAGTAGAGTAAGACGAACAATTAAGTACCCGAAAGATAAATAAACGAGCTAAGTAAAATTATAACGTAAAGCGTAAAAACGTAAGTGGAAAGTGTAAGACAAAAAATGCTCGATTTCTATTCAAAAGATACTTAAGAAATTTTCAAGTCAAAAATACTTGAAAAAATCCTAAGTATGAGTAGTATTGCTGGCCACAAAGGTCGACCAGCTAACCATCTGTGAATTACAAAAAGCTCCTTCTAGGCGAGCTGCACATGCCTGACGAGCTACAAATACTTGAGCGAAAAGTGAAAAAACTACAAAATGAAGCTCCTTCTGTGCGAGCTCTGTAGCCCGGCGAGCTACTGAGACTTACGAAAATCAAAAACAGAAAACTAAGCTAGAAAAAACCTAAGTCTCCGGAGCTGCGGGGGCATCAGGAGTCACCTGGTCGGCCGGGAGGGCGAGCTCAGGTTCGGAAGTGATGTTGCCAGTAAGCCCACTGGCGTCGAACTCGCCAAGGTTCAGTATAGCATCCCCGCAAGCTTTTTGGAGTTGTGCAACAGTGAGAGGAATCTGTTCCCCCTCGTCGGCGACCTCCTCTTCATTGGCCGCCCCCTCCCCAGCACCGACATTCAGTTCCGGCACGGAGACGGTCTTGATGACTTTGAAGCGTGCCGGCACAAAATCCAGAGGTATGACGAGCTTAGGGAGGTCACCGATGTCCAGCTCCGCATCGTCGGGGAAGGGGACCCTATCCAAACACGCCTTGAAGTCGCCCAGCAAGGCCTCGACCTCATCATCTTAGTGGGCTTGGGCCCACCACAGAGTCCTCAGGACTTCGGCATAGCACTGCACAAAGCCTTTATCCGAGGCCTCAGCCGTCGCAGAGACCAGGTCCGCCAAGGTGGAGGCACTATAGCGAAGCTCGGCGACCTCATTTACCTTTACCGAGAGCTCATCCTTTAGTTTCGCGCATTCCGCAGCGGCACTCCTGACTAGGCCCCGCTGCAAGGCCAGATCCCGCTTGGTCACCTCATGCTCGCTGACCTCCCGGGTGAGCTGCGCAGCGAGCTCCTCCTCCTTGGCCTTGATCTTGGCCTCAGTTTCCCCTTCCAGCCCGGCGAGCTTGCGCTGGAGGTCCTCGAGCTGCTGCAGGGCGCTTTGCTCGGCGGCCAGAGATGCCTCGGCCTTCTCCTCGGCGAGCTTCGCCTGCTTCTTGGCCTTGTCGGCCTTCTCCTCGGCGAGCACCCTTTTGTTCTTTTCGGTGCGACCTGCCTCCAGCTCAGCAGCCTGCTCTAAGGCCTTTTAATTAGCGAGCAGTAGCCCGCTTGCATAGTGGGCCGAGAGAAGAAGATTCTCCGTCAGGCTCTGCCCGCTGATGGTCGCCACTTGGGGAGTGGTCCAATGCCTTGGCATCTCACTCACAGTATTCCGACCAGGCCCGGATGGAGGCTACGCTTTGACGTCAAGGAGCAAGATCGCTCGAATGCGTGGAGGGCCTCGTTACGATTCGGGAAGGCGAAGGGGGCATAGCTGTGAGGTCAAGACAGTTAGGAATTAAAAAATGAAAACAACATAAATAGATACTAAAGTGGTGAGCTACTCACTGAACACGCTCAGGGTCCCAGCCTAGGAGCGTATCGTCAATAGTCCGCACCCCGAATGGAGACGGAGAAGGGGCGAGCTTCGGATAGGTGTAACCGCCAGTGGAACAGTGGATTGGGCAGACCCATCGTGCCCGGACCTCGCCAAAGCTCACTCTACCTGGTCCGAGTCCTCATCGTGCAGCCCGGTGTACTTGGTCCTTTTACGTCTCTGGGGATCCTCATCGCCGACCCGGGACCCATCACCCCGGTGGAGGTCCCTTTTTGGCTGATGAGTAGCTCGCCCGGATGTGGCCCCACCTCGTCCTCCTCCTTTGCTGCCTCGCGCGACCTCCGTCGCCCTAGTTTTCGCGGGAGCCTTCACCTGCCCTTTCTGAGCCCCCGATCCACCCACCTCACCCCTTTCTGGGCGAGCTCAGCTTTCTTGCTCGCGTCCAACGCGAGCAACGAGGGGGGGCGAGTCTATTCGGGCGAGGTGGACCCATTGCGAAGCGGCGAGCTACCTCTTGATAAGCTTCCGGGATCTCGACGGTTGGAAAGACAACCCTACCGCTGTCTGCAAAAATAAAAGGAAATGTGTTAGTATAGTGGACGAACCATCCCCCCCAGGCGGGCGAGCTATGGAGAGTTGTGAACCTGGGAGCTCAGGACCTTCAACCGTAAGGTGGTGGGGTAAGGTGTGGAGTCCGGCGAGCCTGAGGCAATGGTGCTTAGTGAGATGAGCGATCTTCAGGTCTTCTTGGTCCCTCAGGTAGCAAATAGCTCGCACTACGTCAAACTCGAGGGACGTCTTGGGCTTGCCGCGGCTAGACTTGGGAAGTCTCGGGCTTACCGCGGCTAGACTTGTAATTCAACCCACACATTCCAAGTAGGCGACCTACAGCTAGCCTCCCCATATTCATCTGGGTTGGAATTCGCTCTCCCCTACCGGAGTAGTTCACAGAAGCTCGCCAATCACCGCCCATGAATACGAACTGCTGCTTCCAGTCGCGGACTTTATTCGGGAGGATCCTCAAAAACTTCTCCCCCGGGCGAGCTCGGAGGTAGTAATATCCCTTGCCGTCTTTTACTTACTTGGTTACGGTGAGGAGGTCACTGAGCTCGGCGGTGGTGATACGGTTCTTATACCCTTCCAACCCAAAGACCGCCAATGTCGCCAACAAGCTACTCCAGGCGTTGGGGGTAAGCTGGGTGATGGCGAGGTTATTGTCGAGCAGGAAGCGGCCAATGATCGGGTGCAGGGGCAACGTGAGCCCTGCCTCGAGGGTGTGGACATTAATGGCCGTCAACCCCGTCGGGGGCGCATCAGCTCGTTATTTCTTCCCCGGGGCGTATAGGAAGATGTCAAGTGGAATCCTATACTTCTCGCGAAGGTGAGGAAACTGATACTCTGTCATGATGCTCACCACCTCACTTGCTTTGTAGTCAGATTTGTTGGCCGCATCCAGATACTCTCGCCGGGGAAGCTCGAAGCTTGCCCCATGTTGGGCGACGTACTCATCCCAATCGAAGGGATGGACGACCTCGTCAGATACCTGGCGCTCGATTAATTGAGGCTCTGGGAAATCGATAGAGTGAAACCATTCGACCGTTACTTCCTTGAGGTCGCCCCCTTGTTCACCTACGTCGGTGACCTCCTCGCCGGCCTCGGTGACCCCTTCGTTGCCACTGGCAACCCTTTCCTCTTGGGCGACCTCCTCGCCTTCCTCCCATACCTCACGGAAAATGGAGCTGGAGGCCCCTTCCTCCGACTCATGAAGACGGACCTCGCCAAGTAGCTCGCCGGATGCCTGGCAAGCTATCGAGGTCACCTCGGAACTGGAACCGATTTCTATGTGAGGAATGGTTTCATCCTCAACCACGGGTTGCTTCCCGGGGTTACGGTTAAAGGGGGTTCCGCTCAATTCGTGAGTCGACATAATTCCAATGGGGTTCGAAAATGTCCAAGAGTTCGTCCGAGGTTTCGTCGCCGAAGTTACGGTGGGAGGGTAGTCAGAAAAATTTGGAAGCCTCCGGAAATGTCCAAAATCTCCAAAAAGCTTGAAGAAATCGAAAAAGAAAAAAGAGGAATGGGTGTTCTACCTTGGGGAACGCCAGAAACTTCGCCGGAAACAAGGATGCCGTTCGCCGGAAGTTGCTCTAAAAACTCGGAAGTGGAAAAGTGAGAAGTGAGTTCACCCTCCCCTATTTATAGGCGCCGGGGCGAGGTGTGATATTCAAAGAATGTGAGGGCCTTTTTGCAAAAAAAATTGAAAGATTGCCATGATGGACTCGGGAAACCACGCCTAAAAAGGCGTGCACGATGCCTGGATTCTCGTACCACGTCAGTTGAGGCAACCGCCATGGCAGAGCTCGCCCTCCAGCTCGGCACTTGCCTGCGTGTGGTTCGCCAAGGTTCAAACCCTCGTCCATGGATATAAGTCAGCTCGCCCACACATTTGACGAGTCATGATGCGTGCGAGCTGGGGGCAAATGTTGATAAGGCGAACTAACACGATTGACGTAGGAATAATTACGAAGGACCCGCAAGTTGCTGAGCTCGGCAAGGTGGATATCAGCTCGCCCAGGCCTCGAGAGCCTGGGACCAGCTCACCAATCGGGCAAAGTGAGAAGAGCTCGCGAGGGAGCTCGCCCGCGAGCATGGAGGCCGAGCCAGAACCCTTCCCCACACTTCTGGAAACGGCACATGGCAAGAGAGCTCGCCGAGCCCGGGAACCCACCCAACGGGTGTATAGTTAGGATATGTACGTATAGTAAAAAGGGGCATTAGAAGGAGAGCAGTATGGGGACCAAGGCAAAGGTTACGGACCTTCGTCAACACCGGAAGCCAAATAGGCTCGTGAGGTGCCATCCCGTATTCGCACACCTATAAATAAGACCTCTCTTGTAACTATTACACAATTCTAATACATTTCCAATCACAATACTTTCTCTCTCTAAGCACTCATTTTCTCTCTCTATCTCACCCTCCCAAGAACACTAAGAACATCAAATCTTAGTTTATTGTTTGATAGGATTAATATGTTATAAAGCCACATAAACAAACATCGTTAGTAAATTCTATCAACAACAGCCCTTACACCATTTTTCATAATATTACCCTAATCATCAGATAGAAGAGGTTCTTTAGAAGAAATTACAGACATATCCAACTCAGAAAAATCAGTTATCCCCCCTGTCTCTACATGACCTTCACTCACCTTACCCTTATAGGACCTGGTTTTCTGTTTCTCGTTCTTAGGTTTATCTTTCTTTAGTGCTTCTTCTGTAGTATGAATATCCTCAACACTATTAGTATGACCAGGTAAGGGGGCTCTACACGAATTATTATTTAAGCAAATTTCAGCACTCACTATCCTATTAGACACTAGGCAGCATAACATAATCCGATTCTTCAAGTCATCATCACAATCAAGCCCCACATTCATATATTCCCCAACCTGGTACATGATATTAAACGAAATCACTGAAAGTTCGGACCACCTACTTCTCACCTGAGAGATGATGTCAGAGAAACATGTATTCTCATCGCATGATATGAGTTTACAGGCACCATAATTCCTGACACTAATTAAAATTTTTACGCCCATTGAAATTTAGGAGAAACATCGAAACAAAGAAAAATCCTGAAATTTGAGAAAAAAAACATATCAGCTACCCTTTAGACAGGGGAATAACAAAATGAAATTTTGTATAATTTGTGTTGGGACAATCTGAGTATTTTGATTAGATCCCAAAACCCCTGATGAATTTGCCTAAGTATAGTTTTCAGGATAAATTAGTACAGGATAGTTAGGTTAGAGATTCAGTACAGGAGGACCATGCTGAAGACTGAAGAATATTGGAGTCGACCCAATTTACTGAAGTCTGAAGTGTAAACCATCCTGAAGGAGTCAGTAAGTCTCTCTGAAGATTGTCTGTTCTGGAGCTGAAGATCGAAGCCTGCTGATTCATCCTGAAGTCAATCCTGAAGTACCATTGGCTGATGTTTCTACTGAGTACACTAAGCATACTCAGGACAGAAATCAGTCAGTGAAGAGTAAGTGTCACCTATCAGGCTGTGTTGAATGCACATAGGACCTGACTTAGGCCTTGGTTCAGTTCACCTGAATCCTGTAAGTCCGAAGCAAAAAGGTAACACATACTGAGCTGAATAACCTATCAGACTGTGCTGAATGCACATAGGACCTGACTCAGGCTTTGGTTCAGATCACCTGAATCATGTCAGTCCAAAGCAAAAGGTTATTTATGCTATGGGACAAGAGACAAAAAGAATGTCAGTAAGACTCCATTAAAGACACACGTTCAGACTGAGTTATTAACAAGAGACTCAGAGCATTGAATGTACGAGGAAGGATAAATGTCTGAAGGTCAACTAGCCGTTATACCGGAGAGCCAATGATCTTTCGACACGTATGCATGGAGTCTGCGCAGCATTTAATGCGGCATTTAATGCATCTCAAAAAGGTTGCAGGTGATGTGACAACTTGCCAGAATAAGCATGGCGGGTAGGTCGAACAGTATTTCTAGCCTGCAATCTACCTAAAATAGGAAAGATTTGATTTGATCTCCTCCAACGAATCTATTTTGAATCTCGCCTATAAATATGGAGAACCTTGCACCCATTCAAGGTTAACGGGAAATTTCCAAGAGAAAACTCTCAAGAATCCAAGAACACAAAGCATATCATAAACAACACTCTGCAATTAAATTTCCCTAGTGTTGTAGTAGGATTCACTCTGTATTTGCTTAGATCGATAGCTCTATTATTTAGCACTGATTTGTATTGCTAGAGCTATCTTAGTTGGAAACCAGAATACCAAACCTCTCAAAGTGTGAGATAGGTTGGTTAGAAGGACTGGGACTTGTAAAACACCCAGGGGTCAGTTCCTAAGAGAGGAAGTTGGCTACTCGTGTCCCTTGGCACGTAAAACCCAAGTACCTATCCTCAGGGTTTTGAGGATAGCTTCCTGTTAAATCAGGTCGTGGACGTAGGAGTTGGTTATCTCCGAACCACGTTAAAAAGTCCCCTGTGTGCTGATTTACTGTTTTGTTCAGGATCATAAATGTCATCATATTAAACTGAACATACTGCATTGGTTTTAACTTCAGGACTGAATCAATCATCCTGAATCTGAATACTGTGCACTCAGCCTTAACCACCAATTTACTAAGCGACTCAGAGAAAACGTTTTCAGAAACTAAAACGAGTAGAATCTAAGGGCTCACTTTCCGCACGTACTCTGACTCACTGAGATAGTAGTCCAACTGACTCGCTTCCGAGCAGTCAGTAGGTTTGTTATCTCTACTGAGCATCCGAGCACTTTACTCACACTCAGTTTATCTGACTCGTTACTGAACCGTCCCTGCTGCCCCTGTGGACATTCAGCATACTGAGTACTTCAGGGAATCCTGACTGAGTGTGTTAGAGCATTTTTCTGAGTCTTTCAGAAAAATCTGACATCAGTGTATTCCCCCCCATACACTGATTTAACTCGTTTCGGGACCAACAATTTGTAATGCTACGATTTAAACGAACGTACCTCAAAGATCAAAGGCCGTATTCACAAAAAACGTCGTTCGATTGGGCAAATAGGATTTAAAAATGGCCAGAATCTTCTTTAATCGGCATAACTTCAGAAAAATTTGTTATATGATGTCTGGAACACGAAGAAATGGAAGAAGACTGCAGAGACCCAAGACTGTATTCAAAATTCAAATTTTGAATTGTTTGAAATGACATGTGTCCTTGAAGAGATATGGGTTTGCAGAGGTATGGGTGGGTGGAGGTGCGAGTGGAATGGGTTTGGGTGTCTACAAATTATAGGTGTAAATATTTTTTGGTGTATGGGCTTGGTGTAAAGTAGTGTAGATGAGTGTATCTCAGAGGCTACTTCCATAAAAGATAATAATTGTTATTTTACTAAGTATTTTCAACAAAATCTCATTTTACACTCTCAAATAGGGTAAATAGCACATTTCGTCCCATGAGAATTTTACTTAACAAATCTGGTCCCACGTTCTTTTTTGTCCTTTTTTTTAGCTTATTTAGTCCCATTTTAAAAAAAAAATTTGCACATATGATCTCATGAGAATTTATATTAAACAGATTTGGTCCCACATTAATCTACTAGTTTTAATGAAAAACTCTTTTGGGACCATTCATGTTAAAAAAAGGACCAAATTCATGAATACAAATTCTCCTGGGAGTATATATAATTATCCCACTCAAATATATTCTTCATTGATTAATGTAAGGATATATAAACAGAAGAGTACTAAATAAAATCAAAATAACGCCCGTCTAATTTGCTCTCAAATCAATTAAGGATCTAAAGTTTCCATATTTGTAATATTTTATTTAGTTTTTAATTATCCAATATAATTTGTTTTGATGTTGGACATAATAAATATGAAATGTATTTATGTAATATCTAATAATATACTTGCTAGTTCACCTGGCCACCGAGTTCTTCACTTGAGTGAGTGACCCGAGTTCAATTCCCTCTGGAAACGAATAGGAGAGGTATATAATGTTGGTTTGAAGATATGAGTGTATGGAGACTTGGTGAACTAACTTCTAATTACTAACTACTAACATTTACCGATAAAAAAAAACTAATAATATACTTCGCTATATTGCACTAAATTACACACAAAAAACAATATTAATTTTTGTTGATAGAGAGTACTAAATACATCTTATTTGTCAAGCTTATCCTCAAATATGAAAGATTTAATTTAGGTATTACGACTTTCCAAATCATTTGATTCAATATTGTAAACATTATGAATACAATCTCAAAGTTCTAAACATTGATTAAAAGATATTACAACCAATTACAACTAATTAGACTTTCTTTAATAACTACTTACGATTATCACTATAAGAAAATCAAATTTTAATAATAGCTATTGTAATTATACTTTTTTTTTAAAGTATAAAATTTTAATGAGAGAATATATAATGATATTTGGCAATTAATTCTGTAATTAAAAATTATTTTAATTTTATGTCATGAAAATCTTTTAATTAGAAAATAATTATGACTAAATTTTATTGTAGTGTATGATAATAATCACTTATGCTAATCTTTTTTTAAAAAGAAAAAAAAACGAAAGTAAAGATCTAATTTTATCACTACAATTTTTTTTTTTAAAGAGACAGTTAAAAGAGGAGTATAATATATGACAAATTTAATTTAATGAGAGTTATGATGAGGATAGAAAGGGGACCCACCCTTGTAAATACGGAGGGTATTAACGAGTGTAGAAAATGATGAGGTGCAAGTGCAAGCTGCCCTCGCCTTGTTTAATGCCGAAAATAATATTAGATGCAAATTTTGAACCCAGGACTCTAGCAATGTGCGGACGAATATATATTTGTCCACTAGTAGATAAATTGCGCAAATTTTAACACTCACTAGGATTCGAACACACGACCTCCAAGGATATGGAGGCCTTGCGTGTTTCACCAAATGGTTTGGGCAAGACAAGTAATTTGTTATGATTCTTCTCTAATATGTATATATCATATACTCCCTCTATTTCACAGGAATTTACACACTTTTTTTATTCGGACGTCCCACACAAATTTGCACACTACTAAAAAGAAAACATTGATTTACGTGCACACTTATAAACCTATACACATAATTACCCATATGCCACTACTTTATATATAAAACACATTTTTCTTAAAAAATGTGTCGTCCCGTAGGGTGCAAATTCCTACGGGACGGGGGGAGTATGTATTATTATTATTATTTAATTATATTATTCTATTACTTACATGTATTTAATTATTTGTTATATATATAATTATTATAATTACAAATAACATAAAATTATCAATTTTAATTAAAATATTTTTCATTAAATTGCAAAATAATAAAATTTGTAATTTTTTCACTATTTATTAATAATGTAAATATACATGATCGCCAAATATTATGCTCACGCAAGTGTACGTGGTCGTTGAGACGTTTAGGCCAGTGACTAAGCTGCATTATCGAATCTAGGAAGATGAAATACTAGACTAGTTTGAAATATCGAACTAAAATTCTCTTTTAATATAAAACTGGAAATACAAGATCAGATTTCTAACATACAACTACTTGATCAAGCCTATACTAGTGGGTGTACGAATCTAACGTTTGGAAAGTGTACAGGGGAATGAGTATATGTTTGGAAAACTTTAAATTCAATCCATAATCTCCATCACCAAAAGCATAGAAGTATTAGACCATAGCTAAGTGGACTAAATCAACAACAATCAAAAGAGAATCCATCAAAATACAATATATCAATTAAAAGAAGTTTTAGAACAATCTTACCAATTGGAGTGTGCGTATGTTTGGGAAACTTTAAGTTCAAAAGAGAATCCATCAAAATACAATCAAAAGCATATAAGTATTAGCTCATAGCTAAGTTTAATAAATCAACAAAAATCAAAAGAGAATCATCAAAATACAATCAATTAAACGATGTTTTAGAACAATCTTACCAATTGGAATGGGCGTATATTTGGAAAACTTTAAATTCAATCCATAATCTCCATTATCGAAGGCATAGAAGTATTAGCCCATAGCTAAATGGACTAAATCAACAACAATCAAAAGAGAATCCATCAAAATACAATCAATTAAAAGAAGTTTTAAAACAATCTTATCAATTGGAGTGTGTTGTGGCACAAATATTCCTGAACTTATTAGGCCCATTCTAGATCTAAGAAAGCTCCTTCAGGCCTAAGTCCATAGAACCTAGGTCAAAGTATGTCGATAAACTCCAGGAAGCTTAAGTATTAGGCAAGCTCGAGTTAAAGCCGCCAGACAGCCCTGAAAGAAAGAGTGTTGATCTTGAGTTTACCTCAAGATCAGGGCTTTGATGATCAAGAGAGCGAAAGTCAGTTAAATTATCAGAATACACAAGAGGCCTAATCTGAACGAATAAATCGTTCTAAGAAAGCAAGATCCAAAACTAATCATGTATCTCTACTTTGATTCAATTACCAAAAGAGACAAGACAATTGTCACCGTATTTAAAGAAAGAAGTTAAACATGAGAAGTTACCTTGACACCCACGATCCTTAGGTCACGACCTAACGTGGGCTTGAAGAAAGACACAATATGTAAACACGTGCACATTAGGGCTTAGTGTTAGCTATTATAAATAGGTCCTTTCTCCACAGAAAGGAGGGGTCGCGATCATTACTCTTTTGTACTTACAACATACTTTTGCGTACAATAAATACAAGATGAAACACATTAAAGTTCTAGCTCAAAACACGTGGCTAGGAAAATACGCGAGTTATTTACATACAGTCATACATACTATCGTTCCTAATAAGCCCACTACCATTTCTAGGAACAAATGATTGGCGCTGTCTGTTGAAAATGACAAGCAAAACCTACCAACTCTAAAGTCAATCAATTCACATTCCCCTAGAAAAGGTGAAATTAGAGATAATCTCACCTTCACTTGAAGACGCGCCTCGCACGCCACCCCTTTCTCAAATTCTGGAGGTAGGAGAAGACATGGAGGCACCGCAGGAAGACTTTAACACTCATGAGGGAGTTCCGATGGAGGAAAATAGCCAGAAAGTCCCTAGGTATCGTGCCCGAGAGTTGACACCCATTCCGTTGTAAGACTTCGGATCGCCGAAACAAGTGGATGCCTTTATTCACCAACTCAAGAGAAAGAAATGAGAGTTGATGCATGGTGGACCTCATCTCTTCCCCGTTAAAGAGGCATGGTCTCCGCCAAAGGCTAGATCATCGAGAGAGGAAACAACCAACTGTCTATCGGTTCAGTGACAGTTAGCATCGCTCTATTTTCTATTATATTGGATCAGGCCACCTGAGATCACCCTCATGGTCAGAAAAACAGGAGAGGATGAGAGATTTCTCTAAGCCAGTCTCACTAACAAGATCGTTAAAATACCCTACAATGAGGACTTCCTCACCTAAATTGTATATAGCAACACAGTCAGGCGCGCCTTGAGCTATGCCCATTGCGACTTGTTCAGACGGGATCAGTCCATGAACATTGAGCCTCATGGTATACTCCTAAGTATGCACTCAAAGATCCCATAGGTCACGTGATGGAACACTCGGCTACACCCATCAAACCAGCTCTATGCTCCTAACCCTGGAAAAGAGACTCGACTAGGTCGAGGGGAAGGTGGACGCCAAGGGAGGCTACCTGAAGCGCCTAAGAACCGACAATGAGCCTTTATCCATTATACTAGAAGCCTCCCTCGTTCAGCCTAAGATTACTCCTTTTAGATACCTATCTATGAAGGAAAAACGGATCCTGAAACTGTTGGTCCCTTTGAACAAGTTTGAGGAAAAAACTCAACAAGTCTAGGGGGGGGGTTGAATAGACCTGTTTTACTTGAAAACATTTTGCAAATTTTAAGGTTTTTTCACAAAACCTTTAGGTGACACAAGGTCGTCTGATTTTAAAAGATTAACTAAAAGGGTCAGTTAAGTGCACAGTGTATTTTTAAGGGAAAATGCTTTTGAGAAATATCCTTTTCCTTGTTAATAGGTGTGCACAAATAGGAATATATAAGAACATAGTAAAAGACGAGGAAGTGAATAATAGTGGTTTGAATTTCAATATCCTACATCCACTCTCCTCTATCCAACTAGAATAGAGGTTCTATCCATTCACTTTCTTTCTTACTTTCTCTTGAGAGATAAACTCTCTTACAAAGCTAGTGCACAAAACACGCACTTAGCTACTGACTTCTCTAAAGTCTTACAACGGATAAGTATTTAAGAATGATTGTGAGTATGAAGTGAGTTTGGCAGCGGTTCAGCAAGTTTGATCGTGTATTATTCTTGTTCTTATCTTCACCTTCATACTCCTATTTATAGATCTCAAAACTAGCCATTTAGAGTTAACTAGAATTTGAAATCCTATAATTGGGGAATAAATCAATCAGCGAGATTGTTTGATTCCATCTTGATTCCAGATTATCTTCCTTCCTTCAATGGGCTGATCTTCTATCTATTTGATCTTTGACATGTTTCTTTATTGATTCGCCTTAAAATCCGGAATCTTATAGCCATTGGTGGATCTCATTTTCAACGTGTAGTTGCTCTTTGTAGTTACAACTTTAAAACAATAGATCCTTGAATCAATAGACTTTGCCAGCCTCAGCTGCTCTCAATGACACATCAACTGAGTCTTGAAATAGGTTACTTGTCTAACGACAAATGAATCTTTAGCTGACCTTAACACTTCAGTTGGTTTCCTTTGCTTCCATGCTCAGCTGATCTAAGCTCCAGAGTTAGCTGACTTCAACTTATGTCTTCAAGAAATTGCTAAGTCCTCAATAGAAAGCTTCAGGAACTAACTTAGATGATCTTCCTCTTCTTGAGAGTCTTCGGATCTTCGAGGCAGCAAAGTTCCATCTTACTAAAACCTATCTAATCCTATACTACTCATAAACTGATTAATAGGTTCAGCTGGTCCTATTACAAGATAAGTTATTTTCACATCATCAAAACATCTAACAAGAATATCCTAACAAGTTCTCTCTTTTTGATAATGTTAAAATCCACTCAGCTGAAATCAACACATAGTCAAAATTTTCATTAATAGGACAAAAGAAGAAGATCATTAGATAAGATCCTTTTAGACAGAAAATAAAAGCAGCGACAATAAGAAGTTTTCTGGAAAGGAGCTTTTCATTAAATAAAGGATCATAAAGTACAATGTTCCTATACTGAGCTGTCTCAGCTGTTCTATTACATCAGAGAACTGAAAGACTTCCTATCTGCATCTGGAATATTCAACCAGTTGTAGAATATGTTCTCGATCTTCTTGATAGCTTCAAGCGACTTATCTGGCAGAGAAGGCAAATAATGAAGTTTTAAGTTGAAGAACATCTTCCTAACCAGCCTCTAAGCATCTCATCCCATTCCATCGGAGTCTCACAGTATTCGAGCTCAGGGCCCTCAACTTAGGCATCGACATCGCAAAAAATCTGATCGCTTGAAGATTCGTGTTACTCGCTTCATTTGTGTTACTCACTACATTCGTGTTGCTCTCACATTCGTGTTACTTGCTACAGGAAATTATGGTGATACCAATTTTAAGATTTTGCTTTATATCTTTTATAGAGATTTTACAAGTTTTTATTGTAATAGAATTGATGATCATGTTTGCAAGTATTGCTATTTGTTTTACATTTAAGTTAGTTATGTTCTAAATTCTTATTGTTCTTAACATGTGACGTAGGACTAGTATCCCTATTAGGATTAGGCCAAATCGTGTTCATGTGAAGTTCATTTCATTTTGTGTTATATACGTAGGATAGGTATTTAGGAATTTTGGTTTATTAAATTGAAATTCATGCATGCTTAAGACAATTAGGTATATCAGTATGGTTGATTAAATTATATGATTTCTATATTGCATGTCTTGTGGATTGAGTTAATGTTTGGACCAGTTGTGTCAATTAATTAAGATCGCCAACATGAAACTCTGAAGTAATAATTGGTGAGAACCTAATATGTTAGTTTAAGTACCTTAATGGGAAAGAATTAAAATATTCAATATCGTAGGTGAATAATTTGTCTTGAAGACTTGAATGAGGGCTCTCGATGCACTTATCGCGACTCGTCGATGATGGAGAACATAGCTTAATACCTTGTCTATGAGTTAACGCATACTTATATGGTGGTTCTTAATACTTTAATGTGGACATCTTTGAGTCATGTCGGCCTAGTCTAATAGGGGGAAATAGTCTTATTGAGCATGTTTAGATCATAATCACCATATTTGCACTTTCAACTTGAAAATCAGTATCCTTGTTTATAGGTTCTAGTTTTTATTCGTGACTCTACAACTTTGCTCATTGCATCTGTGATTATTTAAGGGACCACGATTATTATTCTTTTGTACTTACAACTTAATTTTTCTTACAATAAATACAAAATAAAGCACATTAAAGTCCTAGCCCAAAATATGTGGCTAGGTAAATCCGCGAGTTATTTACATGCAGTCATACATACTATAGTTCCTAACAAGCCCACTAGAATTTCTAGTAATAAACAGAGTGCAAATCAATAACTTTTTTGATTAAAATAGAAACTTTTTAAGCTAAGAGCTTGAATCAAAATCTTCATCAATCTAAAAAATTGAACCATACAAATGTAGAGAAACTTATGTAGAATCTATCAAATGGATTGAATTAAAAATTTAATTGAGAATCTAAGAGTAATTTGAAGAATTGAAGAGGAAAAAATGAAGAACAATCTAGAAATATAATTTATTATTTCCCTAATCTAATCTCTGCTAAAAACTCATAAAAATCTTACTAAAAATGATATTTATAGGTGCCTTGGATGTATATTACAATTAATTTCCAAAAATATTAAAAATACAAATTTGCCCAATTTTGCAGATAGCACAGGCTCTTCATAAAGCAACGCGGGCTATGCAATTGTTTGTAACCCGTGCAAATTACTTCGACTATCCTCGCATGGTAGCAAGGGTGTGTTTGAGCAAACTAGAGCTCTCTACATGAATGAGAATGGAATGATATGAATATGAGAAGGACGTGAAAGGAGAATGATGTGAGTATGAGAATAATATGTGCCTTTGGGTTATATGAATTTTTTATTTCAAATTGTATCTAAGAGTTTTGTGATAAGTGAATGAATATGAATGACCAAAATTTATGAGGAACCAATTGAAAAATAGAAATCCTAAAAATCTTATTAATCTGATCTTCTGATAATTTGTATAACAATATACAATTTATACCTTGGGATTTTATCTCACGCCCCTCTTTAAATATTTTTAAGTTTATGATGCTGAGATTCGGGAGCTGCCGCAGATGACTGCTTCCCACTCCCACTTTATTAAATTAAATAAACTATTTTTATTAATTTGAGTAATATGTTAATTAAATACTTCTATTAATCTTTATGTCACTAATACCTCGATGTTCGTGCCTAAGATTTGTCAAGATATTTTTTATTAGTAATGGAATAATGGTCATTATTGAAACAAGACAAAAACTTATATAGAAATTTCTACGAATTTAAGATCCGTAGAAATATCCATATTCATGCCCATTAACCCACAAACCCACAACCCCTGACCTGGATCCAGTAACCCATGACATTAATTGACTAATATTGATTTCTAATTTTCATTTCACACTCGTATTCTCTCTCCTCCTTCTCTCTGCTCGTTTTCTCTCCCATTCCTCAGTTCCCGCGAGCTTTTCTGGCATTTTCTTTCAGTTTTCTGGCGATTTGAAAGCGGTTTCCACTTGTTTTAAGGTGCCTAACTCTTATTTCATCATTTCTTCTCGCTTTTGTGTTGATATTGCTGCGTTTTCTTCTTCGCGACGAGGTAAGTGAAAACCTAAGTTTTCTGGTTTTTTATGCTTTTATATTGATTATTGTAGTGGCGTTTCTGATTTTTGCTTGTTTTTCAATTTTGTTCATCGTAGGGTTTAGTTTTTGTTGATTTTTTTTTTTTTAGTTTCGCATTATTATTGATGATCTCCAGATTTGTTGCATGTTAATGTTCTGGTTTATTTTTATTTTTGTTAAGCTTGATGATCCTTTGTTTATGTTGTGTTTGTGTTGTTCATGTTTGTAACATTAAATTTTCTGTTAATAACATATATTGTTACTATATTGTAACACATATGTACGTATTTTGTAACACAGTTTCTGTGCATATTATATTTATTTTATTATTAATTTTTGTTACTTCTGTAACACAATGTTCATATTTTTGTAACATATTTTCTATTTTTGGTCTTATTAGTTGTTATTTACATATTTTTTATTCTGTTTTATTTTAATTTTTGTATTATCATGTTTATATTCTGTAATAATGTGCATATATGATTACTTTTTAAAATTTATTGAGTAGTAACACAGTTTGGATGTATAGTAACATAAATTATATTGTGTAGTAACAACTATTTTGATGAATTGTAACACAATTTATTATGATTCTAGAAGTGTTATTCTTTTCATTTACTAATGAACATTATTACAATTATTGAGTAGTAACACATTTTACTGTTTTAGTAGCATGTTTTATATTATTTAGTAACACACATGCTATTTAATTGTAACATAAACAAAATGTTTCTAATGTTTTCTTTTCCCTTTTATACCAGAATATACAATGGCTTCAAATGTGAATGAGTCGTATATGGATGATTCTCCGGTTTTCCTTTTAGAAGGCTCTGCTGCACCATCACGGAGGCAGGGCAGGCCTTCTAAGAGTAAGAGTACCGCCGTCGTTACTGTTTTTTCTCAGCAGTCCATGTATTTTTATTAGTTTTTGTGTTTCTTGCATTTTATATTACATGTATGAATTTTTATCTATTAATGCTATTTTGTTTTCTATTTTTAAGGGATTTTACTCCTCATTCTAGACCGACTGCCTTATTTGAGCTTCTTCGAATATTAAATGATGAGCAGAAAGAAGCTGTGAGGAGTATAGGGTTTGGTGGGATTTTAAACATAAATCTTCCCAGGCTGTGTGGGTATTCGATGTTAAGGTGGTTAGTTGATAACTTTAATCCTCATAGCTAACAGCTATCAGTTGACCGTTCTAGGAGTTTTGTCATCACACCAGATGATTTGCATGACATATTTATGATTCCAAGAAATGCTAGCCATGAGGTTGAGGTTTTTAACAGGGGAGAAGTTAATGTTCTGCATGAGAAGTATTCCGAATTGTATGATATCAGGACGTCTTCGAGGTTCTCTTCCCTTGCTGATCTTTTTAGGACGAGGTTGAAGAATGGGTGTGATGATTTTAAGAGCCTCTTTGTCTTTTTCTGTCTGTCTGTCTTCATTGTTTACTCCAGCTGCAAATCATTCAGTTTGCAGTCCTGTCATATTCAAGTCAATTGTTGATGTCAGTCGAATTGGAAGGCTTGATTGGTGTTCCTATGTGTTTTCAAAGTTGTGCGAGGGTGTTGAGTCTGTCCGTAAGAATGGAGCCCACAACGTTACTGGTTGTTTGTTGATTCTTCAGATTGCCTACCTGCATAGGATTAGATGGCGTGGTGTTGATCTGCCTTGCTCAATCCCATTGATACAATATTGGGATGAGAAGAATATGCAACTTCGTTGCAAGCAATAATCAGATGCCGGTTTGTATGGTGATGGTAATCTGATTTTGGATAATTATCATGTTACAAGAAATGGAGCTTTGAGTGTTTCAGTTGAGGTGAATTTGAAGTCCTCTGTTTCTGGTAAAGTTGAGGTAATACACACTAACCCTTATGTTATTGAATGTTAACATATTAATTGTAACATTAATATTAGTGAATAGTAACATAGTGTTTTGAATCCTGTAACATAGTTTTTTTTAAATATATTAACATTAATTTTATTTAATTAGTAACATAATTTTTTTAAATATAGTAACATTAATATTATTGATTAGTAACATAGTGTTTTGAATACTGTAATGTAGTAACATTAAATATCTTATTTTAGTAACACAACCATTTTAATGTAGTAACCTATTGTTAGTATATAGTAACATATTCTCTAGTTTATGTAGTATTATATTTTGGTGTAGGCTGTGCAATTGAAGCTGGAGAATTTGTTGAAAGAAACAAACCAGTCGTCATCTGGTTTTATAACTAAATTGTCTGAAATTAAAAGCAACTTGCCTGAATCAAATTTGGATTCTAATTCTCAGTTTTGGGGAGACGAGTCCTTTCTTAGTATAGTTGATGATCTTATTGAGAATTTTAGCCGTGCAAAAGATTTATCCGATGCACCTAATTTTGAATTGTTTCCTGATAGTCCTCTTTTTAAATATCGTTCTAATAATCCAACTCTTAAGGCTGAGCAGGTTTTGGCAGAGAATATTGAAATTGGTGTAACTGGAAAGGATTCCGGTGTGAAAAAAAGTTTGTCTAAGGATGTTGTTGATGAAGGTGCCAGAAGAACAAGGAAAGGGAAAGGAAAAGCTATAGTGGAGAGAGAGGAGGAGGACGAGTATGTGGACGTTGATTTTGAGAGTGAGGAGGAGGAACATTCTGTCGAGGGTGAAAGTGAGGAGTTGGAGGAAGAAGAAGGAGATAAAGGAGAGGGTGATCATGAGGAAGAATTTGGTGGATAGGAAGAAGAGGAGGCAGAAGTAGAAAAGGAAGCAGAAAAAGAAGAAGAAGAAGAAGAAGAAGTAGGTTTGGAGGAAAAGGCTGGTGACGAAGAAGAAACAATTGGAGATGGAGTGGAGGAAAAAGTTGATAGCAGCTCATCTGGGAGTGAGAGTCAGGAGGAAGATGATGGAGATAATGAAGCCGGTATAGAGGCTGAACAGGCAAAAGCATTGGAGGATGAATATGTTGCTATTTTTTACCAGCTTGTGTCAAGTTTTGGTCCGCTGAATGGGTTTTTGAGCCCTCTGTTTATGGTTGAGAAGAAAATTTTGGTTGGGTTGGAGCGCTATGAGAGTGAACTCGTTGATTAAATCTTTCACTACAAGGATAATCTGCTGTAAGTTATTTTCTTTTTTGAGTAACACTGTTTTTTATATATAGTTACATATAAAGTTAAGTATGTAACATAATTTTTTAAAGAAAAAAGGTAACACATATATATGTTAGATAGTAATATATAGTAATGAAACAAGTAACATGTTACTTATAAAATAAAATCCGTTATTTTTTTATTCTTTTTATCTGTGTAACATGTATATTAATCCTTTTTTTATTTCTTTTTTTTTATCAGTGAGGAGTTTTTTCTATCTAAAGACGACATGTATCTTGTTTCACGGGAGGATATGCTAACAATGCTTCCTCAGGCTGATATTGCTCATAATATTCTGCCATTTGTTATATTTCTTCCTATAGAAGCAATGTATCGTCATCTAGTTCAAGTTTGTCTCTTTTAGTGTTTGGGTTGGACTACAGCGTAAGTTTTTAAATTTTTCTTTTTTCTTTCTTTTGTAATGTCATTTGTTAAATTTATTTATTCTCTTTATTTTTTTCTGTAGAGACCTTTGAATGACATCTTAAGGAAGCAAGGGTCACTGGTGGATAATGAAAGTCAGGTTTTTGGCGGTTGGAGAAGCTGGGTTGAGTCAACATCAGTTGAGAGGTTCTTGTCTGCTGATTTGGTAATTAATTTATGATAGAGTAACCCTTCATATTTTATATAGTAACATATTTTTGAGGAAGAGTAACACATATATATATATATATATATTATTGCATACTTTTTTTCTTTTAAAGATTTTCTTCCTTTTTGTATCTATGAACACTATGCTGTTGCTATTTTTAATTTTAATGAGGACAAGATCCAGTATTTGGATAACAGAGTTCATGTTGTTTAGAAGACATATGATGATTGTCTGTTGGTTCTGGTTAGTTTTTGAATTTTTTAATTGTTTTTATTTATTTTTAATCCTGTTTTATGCATTTTTTTTGTAATGAAGTGTTTTTATATGATTTGTAGACGAAATATATGGCAAAGTTTCATCATGAGATGAAGCATCAAAAGGCTGATCTTGTGAAAAAATACAAGATTCAGATTAGGAGGCTTTCATGGAGGTCTAGTGAAAACAACAAGGACTGTGGTGTTTTTCTGATTAACCATATTTTGAATTTCCAAGGGGATGTGTATGATATGCCACAGTTGATGCAGGTAACACGCTTTTTATGATTTTGTAACATAGATTATATAGTTTAGTAACATATAATTTTTTTATATATTCTAACATCTTTTTTTTAGTAAGCTAATTCCAGCATCTTTTTTAGGGAAAGTTACTATTCAGAGTTTATTACATCAAACATGAACAAGCACAGAAACACTATTTTGAAGAAGGTGCCTGATTTTTACGTCAACAAACCGGCTCTCTTGGCTGCTTCAAAGGAACATGGTTCACTGGATAAGAAGAGGAAACGTGAACCTGTTATCTATCTATACAAAGAGAAATCTGAGATCAAGGAGGAAAGATTGAGTTGTGGTTGTGGTTGATTTTTATGTGAATTTGATTTGGTGAATTTGAATTATTTTTTCTTGTGGTTGTGGGCTGTGAATTTGGTGGATCTGAATTTGGTTTGATACTGTGAATTTGGGTTGGTATTTGGGGTAAAAAAAATTTCAATATGGGGGGCACAAATATTTGGTGGGTGAAGTTATTTAGGTGTTTGATACATTTGATGTTTTGAGGTTGAATATGGGGGTAGTTTTTGCAGTTTTTATTGTAAAGTTGATTGAATATGGGGGTAGTTGCCGCAGTTTTTGTTGAATGGTTGATTTAATATGGGGGTAGTTTCTGCAGTTTTTGCAGTCTATATTATTTTGGAATATTGTAGTGTTTATTATCTTAAGTATATATGCTTATTTCTGATGTTTGTTATATTTTTGTTTACATGATTTTTTTGGTAATACTTATGTTGGAAATTCATCCATCATAAGGTATATATTATATATAAAAAATCATATAGTAACACATTTTGTTACATATTGTAACATTAATCTTTTGTTTATAAAAATCAATTTTTTTAATCAAATGAGGAAGTACAAAGGAAGATTATGAAGGTATTTTTTCATTTTATTTTACATAGTATTATTTACATAATTTAATAGTAACATAAATTTAATTGAATAGTAATATTGATTTAAGTCAATAGTAACATACAAATTTATTTTGTTGTGTATTTTTTTCTAAGACATAAAAATTATTATTTGATAGAGAATATAATCAATTTTTAACGTTTTCAAAGATTTATAGTGATATTCTTTTTAAAATTTTGATGTAACACTACTATATATTATATTGTAACATACACAAAAGTCACTTGTAATATTTTTTTTTATCAAATTTAACCCAAATAATTAGTCAAATAAGTTTTGAAAATGCTCTTTGAACTCAATTTTATACCAAGAGTAACATATATTTAAATATATAGTAACATATATTCAATTGAGTATTTACAAATTGTTAATAAACTACATTTTATTATTAGTTGTTCAACGCAAAAAGCAACATGATTATAATTTGATAGTAACACAGAGTATCAAAATTTGTAATATTGACATAAGGTATCTGTAACATATTCCATAGTAACACAGATTATCAAATTTTGTAACACTGGCATCAGGCAACTGTAACATATTCCTGTAATAACAGAATTTAATCCTTTTTATAACACTAACAAAAGTCAACAGTAACATATTTATATATTAACACAGTCTAATCATTTTTGTAATACTAATTTAAGAAAACAGTAACATATCCAAATAGTAACACAAATTAATCCATTTTTGTAACACTAAAATAAGGCATCAGTAACATAATCTTCAACACTAAAAATTATAAATGCAGTATAGAGAATGAGTTTTATATCAAATGAACATTTGGTATTTGTGTGCCATATTCAATTGGCAGTGTTTTCTTATTTTTTTGAGTTCCTCTGAAGTGGCCTTTCATTTTAGCTTTCCTTTCCTTTGTTGTTGAGCGTCTAGGATCCCGTATTTCAACACCTTCAACAGTTTCTGCTGATTTTTTTTGCTGTTGTTTTGAGTTAAATGCCTTTGCCTTCATTGAGTCTCTTTCCATACTTTCTTCTAGAATTTTTCTTGTTTCAGCACCTCTCTCGCACTCCAATATAAGGTTGTAGCTCCTCCTAGCCATTTGATGTCTCCACGGAATTGAACTTTGTATCTTTCTTGTTTCCATTGCTGTGTTTTTTTTTCTAAATTTGTAACTTTGCATCCTTTGTCCACCTCGTACGTATGTATTCACTCGGTATTTCTTGTACCGAGTTAATATGAAGCACATGTATGCAGTGGCAGCATAACATGCCACACTCTTCAAACTTTTTGCAGCTGCACTGTATTCTCATCATCATCTGTTCAAAAATAACTCTATGTGCACCCTCTTTTATCGTAACATCGTAAACAAATGTGGTATCTTCTCTCGTAATCTCTTGTGATGTACACGATAGACTCCTTAAGAATTCATTCTCAAATGTTTTGAAAATGGTCAGCGTGTAAACTTCTGCAGCATGTTTCACTATTCCATTAATCATCAAACTTGACTCAGGCATAATACGCTGACACTGGAACTCGTCATTTGTTTCGTTTGTTCTCCAAACTTTGACTGTTTTGTTGAATATCTCATAAAACTCAGTCAAGCATGTTATCTTTCTTGAGTTGAAAGTTATCAAACTGTTTGTACTCTCACTTCGCTGGGATGATCGTATTCCAGCTGAAAAGAAATCCTTGCTCAATGTCGTGCACCATTTTTCTTTTAAAGTGAAGAGTCTTTCAAACCAAGTATTGTTCTGCAGGTTATATTCATTAATCATTTTCTTCCAGCAATTTTCAAAGTCATCCCTATCGACACATTCTGATAGGCACTTTTTGAATGAATCTTTAAATTTGATGTTGCTCTTTAACTGTGCAAACCTGCTTACTGCATTCTGGTGTAGGTGCCATAGATAAAATCTGTGCCTTGTTTCTGGGAAAACCTGATTTGTAACACATATTCTATAATACAGTAACACATAATATACTTTGAGAGTAACATAAATATTTGGTAACACATATTTACCTTGAAGAGTAACAAAAATATATAGTAACACTCTATATAACTATAAAGTAACACTAATTTATATTTTATGTAACATAAAAATATTGGCATACCTTTTCTATTGCCTTTGAAATTGCTAGGTCCTGGTCAGTTGTTTGCCAAAATTGTGTCACACGCAAGTGTATGTGGTCGTTGTTGTCGTAGCAAGTTAACCAAGTTAAATATCGAACACAGGGAAACAATGTCATTTCAAGCAAGTATTGAATGTTCACAAAGGTTCTAGCTAGGAAAACAAGAAAAAGATCATGTTTTCTATCTACTTCACAAGCAAAGTAAAAACTAACTATTACCTCAAAGAAGTGAGCAAATGTGGTGTGTACATGGAAGTAATCCTACTATGGTTCCTTTAGTGTCCTATCCATCCTAGCATATAAAAGGTCTCTTGGTGTCTTAGTTAAGACAACTAGTGTCTAGATCTCTCTATAACACAAGGTAAGGGCTCTATTGGATGTCTAGATCTCTCTACAACACCAAATACTCCAATGAAGAGGTCTAGGCTAATATGCAATTCTCATTGGTCATACAAGCCAAATATCAAACACTTGGTATGCATAAAGTTCTTATAGCTCAATTCTCATTTCATTGCTGAAACATATAAGCCATACATTCCAATTAAACATCCCAAGCATTCATACAAGTCATTAATAAGAGAACTAATCCATCAAGATCACTAATTCATACATAGGATTAACAAGAGACTAAATTCACCATAGTATTCATACAACCATGCAACAAGGATATTAGCCCATGGCTTATTGGAATTGGAAATCAACAATTAAGAATCTAATCATCATGAATATTAACTAAAACAAGAGAATTAAAGGAAATCTTACCATATGTAGATGAATAGAAATACAAGCAACAAACCTCCAAATGCTAACTCTTGATCCAAAGCTCAAAATACAAAAATGAACCACAGGAATAAATCTCTAATCACTACGAGTAAGCAGGAACAAACAGATCTAAAATCCGACGGACGAATCAAAAGTTATGGAAGAAAGAAGATTGAATCTAACTAAGAACCCACTAAGTAACTACCTAATTCTCTCTCTAAACTAATCTAAGAACTTGGAATTATGATGGAATAATGACTAAGATGCCTTGAGAATCTGATCCTTGATGTATTTATAGTGCCCACAATGTTTAGTCCTAAATACCCTTCATAAACTCGCAAAAAGACGAAACAACCCTCGAATGGGTGCCAAAATGGACCCTCACACGATCGCATGCAGGTGGCCGCACGAATGCATTCGTGCGAGCCATTCGTTCTGTCCCTTGGTGAATGAACCAGGGATTTGTCGCACGAACCCGGCTTGGTCTCGTTCGATCGATCCTCGACTTCCTCATTTCCTTCATATCTTGAGTTCTAGAGCTCCGATTGACTCGATTCTTTTTCCATTGCGACCCTCTCTTCGAACTCTTCGACATGGTATATCATTTGCCTCCATTGGATCAACTCACAATTTCTGAACTTTTTCGAACTTTTCGTCTTTTGCCAATTTTGCTCGTTTTCACTACAAAACACAACTTTCTAGCCAAAAAGGGTTAAATGCACTAAGTATAGCAATTTAGGGTCAAATATGAATATAAGCACATCAAAATCATATAGAAATGGATGCAAAAAAATGCAATTATGACCCTAATCACACCCCCAAACTAGATTGTTGCTCGGCCTCGAGCAACGAAGCGATAAGATAGGGGAATAATTGTATCAATGAAGCATCAAGCACAAGTCAAATGCCATGAAAATATCAATCAATGTCAAGCAAGTCTAGAATGAAATCTCATCTACTCAACCATCAACAATGAGTCAATAAGCAAGATATCAAATCAATGTGTCAAGATCCTCACAAGATAAGTGTTTAGCTCAACCCTCAAGTATATAGGCTCACTCAATCATCACACCACATACACATACTACCATAAGCTTGGTTCACGTCTTCATTCTCCACCACTTGATGTGACAAATCATTCACACATTAATAAGGACTTTCATAAGATTGTGGTGTTGGCTCTTTGGTAGGGAAGGAACATATGGATAAAAGTGACTAAGTATGATTAGTAAAGCATAGAAGGAATCATGTAATAATCATCCAAATCTTCATGCAATGTTGCACATACTCTTCAAGCATTTTCTAAATCACACTTTCAAAGATCATTCTTCCCATTTTGAAACGAGCATAAAATGGCTCAAAACCTCACGGGTATAGGGTTGATCAAGACTCATATCATATAAAAAATGCTCAAATCATCAAAGTCTCAAGCATCATAAAATCAATAGCAAACTAGACAAGACATGAATCAAATGATAAAACCACTACATCTAACCTATACTATCAACATCATCCACACAATCATAAGCATATCTCATGCCACACAACTCTAAACTAGCAACAATATGGCAATCATAACAAGCAAAACAAGTCATCAACATAAGCATATGGTCTAAAACATCATAGGAACACTAAGAATCAACATAAGCATAGCATTGCAATGAGATTTGCGAAACGAAGACACCCCCCAAACTTTTTTGGACCAAGAGTCTAAAAAGTTTGGTAAAGAGTGAAGAAAAGATCATGCAATGCACAAATCAAAGCACAATACAACAAGAATCAACAGTTAAGCTCAAATAGCAATCAACACTCAAGCAAACTAAACCTAGGAATGAAACAAATAAGAAGAGATAAGTGTAAAGACATACCTTGAGTTGGGATTAAGAATAGGAGAGTGACTTGCCACTTACATGAGAATGTCCTTCTTGGCCAAGTAGGAAGAGAAATCTCCTCATCACACCTTTCTAGAGCTCACAAATCACATCAATTATCATTGCAAATCACAAATTTGAAGAATGAACACACACCCACAAACTTTTTCGGATCGAGGATCCTAAAAGTTTGGCAAAGAGTGATGAAAATAGGATTTGCAATGAATCAATGAACAAACTAAAGCATATATAAGCTCAACTAAACCAAGAAATCACTATATATACAAGAGGCAACACCCCCAAACTAGGGTAAATCACATGCACCAACCAAGGTAAGAGAACACACTACCTCATATGAAGCAAATCAAAACAATTAACACTATCTAATAAGCAAAAATTTTTTAAGGATGAGTTGCCTCCCATCTAGCGCTTGGATTTAACGTCCCCTAGCTGGACGACACCAATGTTAGCTAAATGGACACAGATATCTTTCATCCTCCCCATCTACATCTAATCTCAAAGTTTCAAAATCAAGGAAACATGTAGGATTTTTTCTCCAAACACCTACCTTCCTTTTCAATTTATACTTGTAAGCACATGAATTTTCTTCTTCAATTCTTCTCAACCTAATCCACCCCCATTTCTCACTATCAAACATATTCAAGAGGATTCTCAATTCAATCTTATGATAAATCAACTTTAGAGGCAAGTCAAATTCACAATAAACAACTTTATCAATTAAAGCACAAGTAGAAGAGTGTAAGAATTTAGAAATGCTCATTTCATCCTTAGGCTCATCTTCTACTTTATCTTGTAATTCTTCTCCATTTATGCTCATGTCCCATAGTGGACATTCATCTTCCTCTTCTTGTTCATTCTCTTCTCCTCCTCTTGAATTATCCTTTTTCTTCTCCTCTACTTCTTTTTCTTTCACCTCTTCCTTCTCTTCTTCAAGATTCCTATCAAGGCATACACAATGAGTAGGATACTCTATATCATCATAACAAGGAATAATATCATAATCAATGAAATTGTAAAAAGGATTAGTAAAGCTCTTAAGATCGGAGGTATCTTGAGCATGAGTAAATTTGATCTTTTCATAATCATCTTTATCTACTTTTATCTCACTTAGGATTTCTCCTTTGCTACCATCAATATCAAAATCAAGTTGATCATAAAGATCCTTGTACTCATCATGCTTATCCTCATCTTCATCATCCTCTTCACTTTCATCAATTTCTTCTTTTTCTCTTCCTTTTCACACTCTTCTCTTTCTTCTTCTTCTAGTCCATCCTTCTTTTCTTTTTGATTCCTAATCAATGTAGCATGAGGAAATTTATAGGCAATATCATCATTAATAATAGGAATTTCATAGTCAATGTAAGTATGAGAAGGTTCAATAGACAATTGAATTCCAATACAATCTAGAATAGAAAGAGATTTCTTCTCCTTATGATGATCATCATCTTCATCTTCCACATTCCCTTCTTCCCCCATGCTTTCCACTTCCCATTCATCTTCATCATTACCCCCATCTTCCTCCTCACACATCTCATTGGCTTGAATGCTCAATTGCTCCATTTGGAACTCCAAACTTTTGATTTGATGACTTTGAGACATAAACATTTCATCAAATTTCTTGTTGGTCTCCTCAAAGCATCTTTCATTTTCCCTTCTCATTTCTTCCAATTGCTTGAGAATTTGATTTAAATTGTCTTCCTCATAGCTTGAAGAAGTGTCTTCTTGATGGAAGGGCATAGGAGGATATGGAGTGTAGGAGCATGTATCTTGGTAAAGAGTGTAGGAATATGGATCTTCATATGAGTAGGAATCTTGATATGTGTATGGATTAGGAGAATAAGGAACTTCTTGTGGAGGTGGTGGTTGATATGGGTAAGGTTGATATGTATAGTAATTAGGAGGATATGTATGTTGTGGAGAATATGAGTAATGGTTGTATTCGCCCATCTTCAATTGAGATCACTCCTACAAAAACAATCAAGTATCAACACTCACAAAGAATAGTCAAATACAAACAAAGAAACAAAATAAAGAAAAGAAATGTAAACAATCAACACCAACTTAACAATGAAATTATTTCCCCGGCAACGGCGCCAAAAACTTGTTTGCCAAAATTATGTCACACGTAAGTGTACGTGGTCGTTGTTGTCGTGGCAAGTTAACCAAGTTAAATATCGAACACAGGGAAACGATGCGATATCAAGCAAGTATTGAATGTTCACAAAGGTTCTAGCTAGGAAAATAAGAAAAAGATCATGTTGTCTATCTACTTCACAAAGCAAAGTAAAAACTAACTATCAAATCAAAGAAGTGAGCAAATGTGGTGTGTACATGGAAGTAATCCTACTATGGTTCCTTTAGTGTCCTATCCATCCTAGCATGCAAAAGGTCTCTTGGTGTCTTAGTTAAGCCAATTAGTGTCTATATCTCTCTATAACACAAGGTAAGGGCTCTATTGATTGTCTAGATCTCTCTACAACACCAAATACTCCAATTAAGAGGTCTATGCTAATATGCAATTCTCATTGGTTATACAAGCCAAATATCAAACACTTGGTATGCATAAAGTTCTTATAGCTCAATTCTCATTTCATTGCTAAAACATATAAGTCATACATTCCAATTAAACATCCCAAGCATTCATACAAGTCATTAATAAGAGAACTAATCCATCAAGATCACTAATTCATACATAGGATTAACAAGAGAATAAATTCACCATAGTATTCACACAATCATGCAACTAGGATATTAGCCCATGGCTAATTGGAATTGGAAATCAACAATTAAGAATCTAATCATCATGAATATTAACTAAAATAAGAGAATTAAAGAAAATCTTACCATATATAGATGAATAGAAATACAAGCAACAAACCTCCAAATGCTAACTCTTGATCCAAACCTCAAAATACAAAAATGAACCACAGGAATAAAGCTCTAATCACTACGAGTATGCAGGAATAAACGGATCTAAAATCCGACGGATGGATCAAAAGTTATGGAAGAAAGAAGATTGAATCTAACTAAGAACCCACTAAGTAACTACCTAATTCTCTCTCTAAACTAATCTAAGAACTTGGAATTATGATGGAATAATGACTAAAATGCCTTGAGAATCTTATCCTTGAGGTATTTATAGTGCCCACAATGTTTAGTCCAAAATGCCCTTCATTAAACGCGCGAAAAGACGAAACAGCCCTCGAAAGTGTGCCAAAACGGACCCTCGCACGATCGCAATCAGGTGGCCGTACGAATGCATTCGTGTGAGCCATTGTTCGGTCCCTTGGTGAACGAACCAGGGTCATCACACGAACCCGAGCTGGTCGTCGCACGAGTCTTGGCTTGATGGCGCACGAACCCGGCTTGTTTTCGTTCGATCGATCCTGGACTTCCTCGTTTCCTTCATATCTTGAGTTCTAGAGCTCCGATTGACTCGATTCATTTTCCGTTGCGACCCTCTATTTGAACTCTTTGACATGGTATATCATTTGCCTCCATTGGATCAATGCACAATTTCTGATCTTTTACGAACTTGCTCGTCTTTTGCCGGTTTTGCTCGTTTTCACTACAAAATACAACTTTCTAGCAAAAAATGGTTAAATGCACAAAGTATAGCAATTTAGGGTCAAATATGAACATAAGAACATCAAAACCATATAGAAATAGATGCAATTATGACCCTAATCATCAGTGAATATTGTCACTGAAGTCTTCCCACCCAATGATTTCTTGAACATCGTGAACAACCACTCAAAAGTTCCTGTGTTTTCATTTGATAAAAATGCTATTTCAAACATAGTATTTTCCAGTAGTTGTTTATTCCTACAAATGGAGCACATATGAGATCATACCTGTTAGTCTTATAAGTCGTGTCGAATATTAAAACATCACCGTATATATCAAAATCCTCTCTCATCATTGAGTCTCTCCAAAAAACGTTACTCAACCTGCCATCTTCATTCATCTCTAACTTGTAGAAGAACTGTGGTTCCTCTTCTTCATGGATCTGTATTAATTCCATAAATTTCTTCGCATCACCCCCCTCTATGTTACTTCTTTTAGTACGGTTCACATAGTTTAGATGGTCTTTCATCGTGTGTCCAATCTGTTCTTCTCCTCCAGCACTATAAGCTAGGTAACGGGATGAAGCTGTTGGTCTTATACCAGATGATAACATGTCTACAATTGCTTTAGCCTTTCCACCCACTATAGCTCTCTTAGAACGATGCAAATAGTTCCATTCTTTTCTTGTCAATTGATGATTGTGCTCCATTAAATGTTTTGTTACTTCTTACTTTCCACATTCACTTAATCTTGCGCTCATCATTGCCATGCATTCTGTTCTTGTCCCTCCAATATTTCTTTTTGTGGTTTTCTCCTTAACCACCGTTTCATCGCCCTGACGTCTTTTACCTTCATTAGAGCACACATAATTTTTGGATATCAACACATTTTTCCCATCTGTTGACCTCGTTTATGTTGTTTTGCGTACACAAAATCCCACTGAACGGGCATGAGCACAGTACAATTTGTAGATTTCATCCATGGTGTCTCTTTTCATCCCAAGCAACGAGTCACTGTATTCGTTACTATTAAAATTCTCTTCTTCATTTTCTTGATCAGGTGGAGTATCTAACCCTTCTATGTGCCCATCAATAGATTGTAGATCAGTGTCTTCTTCATTATGTATTCCTGCAATATAATATTTATAGTCAAAAGTATTAGATATTTCTATGTGTAACACTATCTATTCTGTATAGTAACACATAAATTTGAATAATGTAACATGTTTTTTAATGAATAAAAGTAATACTGTTTATTTTATTTTGTAACAGATAATATTATATCAGGTAACATATTTTCTTAGATTTTTAAACAGTAAGAACATGTATTTTTACATAGTAACACACAATTATATTAATTAGTTACACATAGAAAAGAAAACAGTAACATATTTTTAACAATTATTATTTTATAGGAGCAAACAAACTGTATATTATTAATATTTATTTTTATTTATGAGTGACATAAGTAATGGAAGACTGTAACATATGGAATTGAAGACAGTAACATATTCCTCAATCCAGTAATTAGTAACACTATGTAAGTCATAAAGTAACATGAATATATTCATTGAGTAACATATTTTTCCCATCTAGAGAATTGTAACACTAGTTATTTTATTTTGTAACATACATATTATGAATATGTAACATATTTTCAAAATTCATTCCACATGCATGAGTTACTATTTGATCTGTGTATGTGATGTTACCTGTTGTTGTAGAACCTATTAAATTCACTCTTTCTATTATTTGGCAATCTGGAAAGTAATCATCCATCTTTCAGCTCGACTTTTGGACTGTAATTACTTTGAAATCTTCCTGTGAATGTCGTATTTGTGATTCCGATTAGTTTCCTGCTTCTTTCGATCGGAATCCTTTCCTTGTTGCTCGTGAATTCACCATGTTTTGATGCACTGTAGGTTTTGGTTTTGAGTTTCTGTGTTTTAAATATGAACTTCGTCCTTTTGACCCGCGAATTTTGGTAAGATCCGCGTTTATTTGGTAAGATCCGCGAATGACCCGGTTTTTTCCCTGACCCGCCTATGACCCTGACTTTTTTATGATTTGGTATTTTGTGCCTATTTTTGGCAATTTCTACGGTAGAAATTTCTACCCAAATGTGCTTCGTCTTAACCTGCTTAAAGAAGTTTTCCGATATTACAATTGATTTTACAACAAAACTAATTTTCTGTGGTTGTGTTTTTATCTAATTGTTAATTATGAATTGTACTAAACAATTGCATTAGTATAAATTTACATTAAATTTCCTAATATTCTTTTTAAAATCATAACATTTTTTAAATAATTTAACAAAACTGCAAATTTGTCTAACATATTTATCACAATATCATTGTAATGATTTCGGCATACAATGTTACAATAAATTTTAAGTGCATGGATAATATAACATTAAGATATTAATTTTTTTATGAAATGGTTTCATGAGACAATTCATTAGCACAAATTATTATTCGTTTCTTCCAAAATCTTAATGCAGCCATGCCCGATTTATGCTCAGTAGTATTATCTAAAACAATCTCACACAATACCTACAGATTCTATGTACTATACAGTTTCTACACTAGTTTGTAATTAACTATAGTTCATGTATGAAAAATTAGTTAACTACAATAGATATATCAATTAGTCTGTGTGGTATGATTAATTTACAAAATTAATAAACTATAATAGCTATATCGATTAACTAAATTAGATACATTTTGTTTATCATTTAGTATGTGCAATAGGATTAGTGCATCATAATTTGCTACCATTTATATATTATGTGGAGTTTTAACTTTAAGGGTGATGTTCATAGTTCATACTGTTCAAATATTAAAAAGCTATTCAACTTTCATTACTCCTCCTACAAACTATAGAAATAAAAAAGGGTTAGTTAAATATAGCCTCATTTGTAATAGGGTTATTGCATATAACCCTACTGAATTTCGTAAGTTTTAAATAGCTCAAACCGTCTACCTCTCATTACAAAAATAATTATTTTAGTGAGTCCCATATATTTTATGTTATAGGAAGAAGGCGCAGACATCCACCACACCTACTGAGCTATTCGTTTTGAAATTTTATAATTTTTAGCCAGAGCATTTTGCGGGAGGGACGGAGAGGCAATTTTGGGAGAAAAGGGGGTGGTTTTTGGAAGATTAGTGCTTTCTTTGACCGACGGGAAGGGGGAAGGCAATTCTTCGACTTATAAAGGTAATTTTACAACTAAATGTTTATCTTTTTTTTTTTTATAAGAGTTAGGGTTTTTGGTGCTATAATTCTTGATTTTTTGTTACTGTGCATGTGAGTTCGCAGGTTGTGGTTCGACTATTTTTAAATCACTGTATTTTAAAGCTTTGTGCTATATATTTTTTTCTTGGATGGGTGCTTAACTGTTGAGTCTTGTTGCGGTAGTTTTAGGCATTTTTTTGTATGATTATCCTCGAAAAAAGAAAATGAATGCTTTGAGATTTATGCATTTTTCTCACTTTTTGTATGTTTTTCGAATAATTTTAAGGGAAAATACACATTTTTGTCCTATTAGTTTTGTTGACTTTGATTTTCGTCCTCTTAAGTTTTAAATTTTTGTTTTCGTCCTTTAACTTACCAAAAATTATGATTTTCATCCTCTTAAGTTTTGAATTTTTATTTTCGTCCTTTAACTTACCAAAAATTATGGTTTTCGTCCTCCAACCGCCTATAACCAGTCATACAACCGGTAATACACACGTGGATCAATTTTTTCATTCTTTTTGTAAACAAAATACTCACATGGGGTATCGTGAGGGAATTAGGTCTTGACAAAATACACTTTTAACCGTAAATTCCCTCTCAAATACCGTTCAATACTTTCAACCACAGAATCTTCTGTCCGGATTTATTTTTGAATATGATGCACAAACCGTGCAACGAAACCACAATGACACTTAATATTGCACTCGAAACTCGTTGAAGACATCCCTCTTCCTTTCTGTACTGTGAGTATGCGCTCAAAAGAATTTAGGCTTTCTTGAAGACATCCCTCTTCCTTTCTGTATTGTGAGTATGCGCTCAAAAGAATTTAGGTTTTTGGATGATTTGATTTGGGGATCTGTTTGCCAATTTCGTGTAGCTCTCACGCAAGTGTACGTGGTCGTGGTATAATCGGCAAGTTGACAAAGTAATAATATCGAACATAGGGAAATGGGGCAATGTAAAGTAAGATCGTTGTTTTAGGAATCGTATCTAAGAAAACAATAAAGGATCAAGTGTTCATCTACTAATCACTTGCAAAATAGCAAAACTACCTATCACCTTTTGGCAAAAGTTAGCAAGTGTGAAGACATGCATTAGTGTAGTCCTCCTATAGTTCATTTGGTGCTAGTCTTTCCAAATCATGCAAGTTCAATAGGATGATCAATTAGGCAATGCCTCATTAATGTGCCTAGGTCTTCCTAATGACACTTAATACTCTAATTGGGTGACTAAACACTTAGGCAATTCTCATTGTCCTAATGAAATTTCATCAAACACCTAGCATGCACAATTTTCTATTAAGAACTATCATGAAAGAGCTCAATTCTCATATGTTGCAAGTTCACTTAGGTCCCTAACATATAATTTGCAATACCAAACATTCATTCAAAGCATCAATTAAGAGAATCAATCATCCAATATCACATAGCAATCATAGGATTAACAAAATCACCAAATTACTTCATAGGATTCTTACACCAATGCATTAGGAAATTAGCCCATGGATAATTGGAAATGGAAAATTACAATTAACAATCTAAACATCATTTCTAATCACTAATACAAGAGAATTCAATAAAAACTTACTAATAGTAGAAGAATTGGAATACAAGCTACAAACCTCCAAATGCTATCTTCTAATCCGGAATGCGAAATACAAAATTGAATCGTAGAAACATAGCTTGAATCGAGACAAGAATGCAAGAACAAACGAATCGAAAATCTAATGAACGGATCAAAAGTAATCAAAGATTGAAACTTAGAAAATCTAATAAACCCAATTGGTAACTTCCATTAATCTCTCTAATCTAAGAAGAATCTACGAAAATGAATTAAAGTGAGTGGAATTGTTCTTGGAAATCTGAGCTTGAAGTATATATAGTACTCTCCATGCATGTACCAAAGTGCCCTTCGTTAAAACGCGCAAAAGACGAAATTGCACCTGATTTTCTTGAAATCGTGCTTGTCGCGCGTGCTCCTTCAGTGCGCGCGCATCAATCTCGTGCGGTCCAGGCCCTTGACGCGCGGACTCCTTCAGCTGGGCGCGCGACCCAGCTTGGTCCACGCCGGTCGATCTTCGACTTCCTCATTTTCGTCATATCTTGAGTTCTAGAGCTCTGATTAACTCGATTCTTTTTCCGTTGTGACCCTCTCTTTGATCTCTTCAACATGGTATACCATTTGCACTAACTGACTCAACTCAAGAAATCTGAACTTTGACGAACTTGCTCGACTCTTCCCCATTTTGCTCATTTTTACCTATAAACACAACTTTCTAGCCAACAAGGGGTCAAATGCACAAAGTATATCATTTTAGGGTCAAATAAGAAAATAAGCTCGTCAAAATCATATAGAAATGGATGCAAAAAGATGCCATTATGACCCTAATCATATCCCCAAACTAGATTGTTGCATGGCCTCGAGCAATGAAGTGATAAGATAGGGGAATAATTGTATTAATGAAGCATCAAGCACATAATCAAATGTCATGCAAGTATCAATCAATATCAAGCAAGTCTAGAAATGAAAATCACCATAAACAAAGAGTCAATGAACAATATATCAAATCAATGAGTCAAGATCCTCACAAGGAAATGTTTAGCTCATCACTCAAGTGTTTGCGGTTCTCTCAATCATCACAGCACATAAATATACTACCATAAGCTTGGCTCAAGTCTAAGTTCTCCACCACTTGAAATGACAAATTGTTCACACATCAATGAGGACTTAATCAAGGTTGTAGTGTTGGCTCTTTGGTAGGGAAGGAAAATATGGATAAAGTGACTAAGTATGATTAATAAAGCAAGAAGGAATCAACATAGAGAAGATTCACCTCTTCATGCAATAAGCACTCTCATCTTCATGGTCTTTCTAAATCACACTTTTCAAAGATCATTCTTCCCCTTTTTTGAACAAGTTGTGATCATACTCACAACACTTTGAAATCAGCCTTTCTTAGGCTTTGCTAGCACTTGCTCTTGAACCTTTCTTTTCTTTTCATTTGCTTTCCATTCCACAAGAATTTCTTTCCACTTTAGCCACCATATTCTTCATCATATCACCAATCTTCCTTCCTTCTTTTCACTCTACTAATCGTAAGGACAAGAGAGTTCCAAAAAGGAAGGATGAATGGCTTAAAGTGTGGTTAGCCAAAGGAAAGGTCTATAGGCACAAAAATGGTGAACAATGGATCATAATATCATTGGTAGGCTCATAGAGGCTAAGTGACTCAATATAGATAAAAAAAAATGGCCTCAAGTCATATGATGTGAACTCTTCATCTAATGTGGCCTCAGATAAGACCAAAGCCAAGTTCTAGAGTATAATGCACATGTGTGGAATTCACATCAAAGAATATCATCCGTTCAAGATTGAAACGGGCATCAAAGGCTCAAAACCTCACGGGTTAAAAGTTGATCAAGACTCATATCATCTCAAAATGCTCAAATCATCAAAGTATCAAGAATCATAGAATCAATAACACTCTAAACAAAACATGAATCAAATCATACATCCACTGCATCTAACATGAGCTATCAACTACATCCATACAACAATAAGACTATCTCATGCATCCACTACACTAAACTAGCAACAATATGACAAAAATCAACAAGCAAAACAAGTCATCATAAAGGCAAAAGGTCACAAAATATAAGTGAGATAGTACACTTAACCTAAACATGGTATTGCAATGAGATTTGCAAAACGAACACACCCCCCAAACTTTTTTGGACCAAGGGTCTAAAAAGTTTGGCAAAGTGGAGAAAAGATCATGCAATGCACTCAATTAAAGCAAGCTACTTAAAGCATTATTATGAAATCCAAGATAATTCATCATAATCAAAGCAAGCTAAACAAACTAACTACCTAAAAATCTCAAAATATCAATACAATACCAATAACATCACAAATGAAATAACTAGAAATATGGATAAGGCAAGAAAGATAAGGGAGGGGAAAGCATTACCCATCCTCATGAAGTTAGTACACTTCACGAAGGAGGATAACTCGGATGATTGAAATGTCGCTCCCAACATGCCAATTCATCATAGCCCGTTGAGCTTCAAGAATCTCCTCAATATTGGAGCCAATGGATGTCACATCGGATCGAATAGAAGTCACATCCGATCTAAGAGTACGAAAGTCGTTTCGCATATTGTTCACATCCTCACGAAGATGTGAGTAATCCTTTTGAAGCTCGTTGACATCAATCCTCAAGGATTGGACTTCATAACTGCAATCATTGTGGCTTAAACCTCCAAACACATTGGCCCCTTCTTGCTCAAAGTAGTTATCCTCTTGCTCTTCTTGTGCCTCATCTTGTTCTTCTTCTTGTGCTTGTGAACTAGATTCACCACTTGCTCTCTTGTTCATCATCTGATTAAATTGCTCCTTCAATCTAAGGTTCTCGGGAGGATCAAACTTCAAGTTTTTCCTCTTCTTCACCGTGATCAACTCATACTCAAGTAGAGGGAAGGTCCTTGGTATTGTTCCCAACAAAATATAGAATATTCATTCTCTTTGTACACATCTTTGTGTTTATCATGTAGCCCACATTAATCACCTCACCCATTGCACCTTCTCTTTTCGGTGACGGACTCACCCTTTGAGCAATCAAAGCTATTAATCCACCATAAGAACAATTAGTCTTAGAGACTTGTTGAGCAAGGTTCTTAAGAAGATAAGCCCCGAAATCAGCCTTTATAGAAGTCAACATCGTGTGCAATATGTATAACTCTTCACTTCTCACTCTAATACTCTCAATCCTTGCAAAAATAGAATTTGCTACCACCTTATGCACATAAGCCAATATCGAATTAGCAAGAAGAAAAGTTTTAGAATGTTGAGCAATGCACTCATGTCCATCCTTGCTAATCATGTTCCACGTCTCTTGAGCTCTAGTAAATCTCTCCCAAGCATAGAAGTTACGCCTATCAATGTTCTCCTTGCAACTAATGAATTCGTTGATTTGGCGTAATTCTCATTGTTGATCCCAAATCCTTACTTTGAAAGGTACTCCATCAAGCTCCTTGACTTGGAGTGTGCTTAAGAACTCCATATTCAATTCCTTGTAGGAATGAAAGTGTTGAATGTCGAGCAAACCTCTCCAACCGATGTTAGTGAACAATTCTTCAACATCTTCCCCGAAATTGCACAATGCCATCGACTCCCTGTCAAAGTATCTCCCCGAACAAAATTTAAGAGTGCTAATTTTCTCGAAGGCTTTGAAGAATTTCACCTTATCCTCGAAAAATAGCCCATGGTTTAAGGGCTTGTCTCCACAATTAGCCAAACACTCATCCTCTAATGAAGGATCGTTCCAACCCTTATTAGTTCTTGAACTAGAAGCTCTCCCTTTTTCTCTTTCGACATGGCTTACAAAATATAAAGTATGAACAAGAGAGTAGTAATGAACTCAAATATATCATCTATCCAATGCACATTCAAATGCTAAGTATGAACTATGGGATCTTAGTCTAAGAATTAAGGAAATAATCATGCAATTCACTATTCATGCCAAAGCTATTCACAACTAATCCTCAAATAAGCAAAATTCATAAGTGAATTAATCAAGTTAATCCAACCTATAACCAATATAGCTCATAACTACTAGCATTAAGCAAAACTTCATGATAAAAATCTAATCTTTGCACAAAATATTCCAAAATTCGTCACTATGCCTACCCCCAAAAATTCAAACTTCAGTTAAGTCCCAAATACTCAAAATTGACATACAACTGGGTTCCCAATGGATTACCCATCAACAATGTAGCATAAATTCATCACTAATTGCACAAGAACAAGCTTAGAATAAAAAATTCCCAAAATCATGCATATGAACCTTAAACATGGAATTTCTAATTCTAGCAAATTAAACCATAGAATTTCTATTAAAATACAAGAAATAGAATGAGGAGAGTAAGAAGAACATACTTATGGAAGGAATTAATCAAAGAAGATGTAATGGTAGAGATATAAGAAAATTTCTCCTTCTTCTTCCTCTTGGTTTTGAGAGAGTGAATGTCAAGATCTTGAGTATGGAGTGTGTGTTTGTGTGTGAAAAGTAGTATTTAAAGGTGTTGGAAGTGAGTGGGTCAACCTTGGAAAGTGTGGTCAAAATTGGACCAAAATTGGTCAAATATGAGATTTTGTTCTTGTCGCGCGAACTTACTCAGCTAGACGCGCGAGCTGGAGATCGCGCGCAAGAGCGCCCGGACAAGATGCACGTGATCCAGGAGCTAGGCGCGCGAGCTGCTTCATCTAGATGTGCGAGTTGCTTGAGGTGGGCACGCGATCTTGATCTCCTTCACACCACTTCGAATTTTCACCATTTTACACCCTTTTCTTGCATTTTTCCTACACAACACAACTGAGAACTCCCAATACATCATTAATGATCATCAAGCATTAACAAATTAATCACGCAAATCGAAAGTTAAGCACGAATCACACTACCCAAACTTTTTCGGATCAAGAATCCTAATAAAGTTTGGAAAGAGTGATTGATCAAGACTTGCTATCTCAATAAACCAATGAACACTCAAAATCAACTCCTAAATCAAGTATCAATCAAAACCTTGATCACATATGTACTCCTCAAAGCTATTCTTGCTCAAATTCAACATACAATCAAAGAAAACTTATTTCTCAAGGCTATAAGGCTAGAATTGGCAATCTTACTTCCAAAACTAAAATCATCACAACAAAACATTCAAATAACCAAAAATCTAACTAATAAAAAAAATAAAGGATATCACAAAGTATATAAAGGATGGGTTGCCTCCCATCTAGCGCTTGAATTTAACGTCCCCTAGCTGTAAACAATTAAGCTCAAGTGAGAAATCCACCAAGAATAGAGTAACTTACCTCACTCTTCTTCCTTCTCCAAAAATTACCCCCATTCTTCACAAAATTTTTGCTATCTAAATTCACTTTCTTCCTCTTTTCGAAAGGAACAACTTTAAGAACATCACTCTTAAGATCAAGAGTACTCATCTTCACCTTGTCCTTCCTATTTAACTCATCCCCGTACAACTTTAATCACATTTCTCACCTCTATACTTGGGGAACTCGTTGAGGAATGATGAATAGAGAAAATAGCTCTCTCATAATTCATCCACAAGGTTACCTCTCCTTTTTGAATATTAATCAAAGCATCCGATGTTGGAAGGAAAGACCTCCCAAGTATGAGAGGGGTATCATCATCTTCATCCACATCTAGAATCACAAAATCCACGGGATAGAGAAACTTACCAATTTTTACCACCACATCCTCCAAAACTCCTTTTGCTTGAACTTTAGACTTGTCCACCAATTGAAGATTGATAGACGTGGGCTTCATATCCTTCAATCCCAACCTCTTTGCTAGCCAATAAGGCATCACATTAACACTAGCCCCAAGGTCACACAAGGCTTTGATCTTATCCCTCCCCTCAATTTGACAATCCAAGGTAAAACTACCCGGATCCTTGATCTTTTGAGGAAGATGACAACGGATGAGCTCACTACAATCTTGTGTAAGCTTAACGGTTTCCAGCTCTTCTCTCTTTGTCTTCATTAACATAAGATCTTTCAAAAACCTTGTGTATGAAGGCATTTGTTCAATGGCTTCCATAAAGGGCATATTAGCATACAATTTCTTGAACAATTCAAGAAACTTCTTCAGTCGCTCATCAAGCTTATCCTTCACACTTTGAGAAACTTCCACCTTTCTTTCCATCTCCACTATCCCTTATTCAACCTTTCTAACCTCACCCCCTAATGTGATTACCCCCTTCTTTCTCTCCATCTCCCTCTCAACTTTCACATCCACCCCCAAGCTTCTCTTATCACCAACAACAAGATAATCACATTTATCACTACACTTTGCATCCTTTACCAACTCATCAGAGAAAGTTTCCAAGGCACAAATCCTCACTACCTCATTCGGAACATCAACACAAGTAATAAAATTACAATGCTCACGAGGATTTGTCTCGGTAGCGGAAGGAAATTCACCTCGCTTCACGTGTGGACTCAACGATGTAGCAATTTGCCCCATTTGATACTCTAAACTCTTGATTTGCCCTTGTCGTGACTTGTACAGGTCATCAAATTTCCGATTTGTTTCTTCATGCCTCTTCTCATTCTCAAGTCGCATCTCATCCATCTTCTTCAATATCAAAGCCAATGTCTCATCCGTACTCCCACTTCCTTCATTATTAGGTGGCTTAGACCCCGGATCAACCCCAGGTGGCAATTGTATGGATCCCTTAGAATTGGCATAGGAAAAATTATCATGCCTCCTATTAGGATTATAAGGAGGGTTGCCTTATTGATAGGGTAGTCCTTATTGGTGGAAAGGTGGAGCTAAGTACGGCCTCGGATTGTTGGGATAGTCGTCCCATATAGCTCACCTCTTCTTGACTAGAAGGTATAGGAGAAGGTATACTTTCTACCACATTCACTTGCATAGGAGGCGGTGCTTGACTTTGACCTCCATACATCATAAGCATGACATTCTTCATATTTTCCTCAAGAAAGGACACTCTATCCCTCGTTCCCGCATTTGTAGCACTTTGAAACGAGTCATTCGCTGCAATATTCTCAATAATATCATTGACTTGGTGAACGGTGATTGTCCATAAGGATCCTCCGGCACATGAATTCAAGTAGTTCTTATCCATCTAGTTGAGCCCAATAATGAAAGTCAATAAGATATCCTCTTCCTTGAACCCATGTGGAGGACATGCAAGCAATAGACTTTAGTACCTCTCCCATGCATTAGAGATCGTCTCCCTCAACTTTTAGCGAAAATTCTTTATCTCTTCTCTCACCTTCAACATCTTAGATGGCGGATAGAATTTCTTAAGAAATAGAGAACTCAATTCTTCCCATGTTGCCGCCTTAGGAGTAATTGATTGAATCCATAGCTTGGCTCTCTCTTTCAAAGTAAAGATAAATAAACGGAGTCTCTTTTCATTATCCGACATCCCTTGATACTTGACGGTGTCGCATATCTCCAAGAAATTGCTCAAATGAGCATTCAGATCCTCTCTATCATCATTGCCCTCAAAGGGTGACTCCTTTAGCATCTTCAAAAGGTTAGGATTCAATTCAAACTTTTTGGCATCAATTGGTGGCCTCTCTATTCCATCGTAATACTCTCGAACTCTTGGCTCAAAGTAGTCTTTAAGAAGTGGTTCATTTTTTGGATGAGGGTCTACATGTGGTGCATGTGGTTGAGGTCTATAGTGTAAAGGTTGAGGTGGTGGTGGGTATGGGTAGTAAGGATAGTTATGTGGTGGTGGTGGTGGGTAATAAGGTTGGTTCATGTGGTAATTATGATAGGGTTGATGGTAAGGGTGTTGTAGAGGTTGGTTTTGAGGTGGGAATGGTTGGTATGGTAGGTTAGGTTGAGGAAAGTTGGGTTGAGGTTGAGGAATGTCGCTTGGAGCCAAGTTCTCTTCATCATGAAGTTGTGGCCTCATGTTTCTTTCCTCTCTAACTTCCTCACGAGCTTCATTTCCTTGATTTTCCATTCTCAATTGCTCAAGACGAGCTTCTCTTCTTTGCCTTCGTAAGCTTCCTTCAATGTTCAATTCAAGAGGTACTAAGTTCCCTCCATAACTTCTAGTGTGCATGTACCTATAAAAGGCAAGAATCAATCAACCAATCCAAACAAAAACAACAAGCAAACTAAACAAATAGCCGTTTCCCCGGCAACGGCGCTAAAAACTTGTTTGCCAATTTCATGTAGCTATCACGCAAGTGTACAGGGTCATCGTATAATCGGCAAGTTGACCAAGTAATAATATCGAACACAAGGAAATGGGGCAATGTAAAGTAATATCGTTGTTTTAGGAATCGTGTCTAAGAATGCAATAAAGGATCAAGTGTTTATCTACTAATCTCTTGCAAAATAGTAAAACTACCAATCACCTTTTGACAAAAGTGAGCAACTGTGAAGACATGCATTAGTGTAGTCCTCCTATGGTTCATTTGGTGCTAGTCTTTCCTAATCATGCAAGTTCAATAGGATGATCAATTAGGCAATGCTTCATTAATGTGCCTAGGTGTCCCTAATGACAATTAATACCCTAATTGGGTGACTAAACACTTAGGCAATTCTCATTGTCCTAAGGGAATTTCATCAAACACCTAGCATGCACAACCTTCTATTAAGAACTATCATGAAAGAGCTCAATTCTCATATGTTTCTAGTTCACTTAGGTCCCTAACATACAATTGGCAATACCAAACATTCATTCAAAGCATCAATTAAGAGAATCAATCATCCAATATCACATAGCAATCATAAGATTAACAAAATCACCAAATTACTTCATAGGATTTTTACACCAATGCATAAGGAAATTAGTCCATGGATAATTGGAAATGAAAACTACAATTAACAATCTAAACATCATTTCTAATCACTAATACAAGAGAAATCAATAAAAACTTACCAATAGTAGAAGAATTGGAATACAAGTTATAAACCTCTAAATGCTATCTTCTAATCCGGAATGTGAAATACAAAATTGAACCGTAGAAACATAGCTTGAATCGAGAAAAGAATGTAGGAACAAACTAATCGAAAATCCAATGAACGGATCAAAAGTAATCAAAGATTGAAACTAAGAAAATCTAATAAACACAATTGGTAACTTCCATTAACCTCTCTAATCTAAGGAGAATCTAAGAAAATGAATTAAAGTGAGTGGAATTGTTCTTGGAAATCTGAGCTTGAAGTATATAATATAGTACTCTCCATTCATGTACCGAAGTGTCGTTCATTAAAACGCGCAAAAGATGAAACTGCCCCTGATTTTCTGGAAAAAGTGCTTGTCGCGCGAGCTCCTTCAGGTGGACGCACGTAACCGAGATCGCGCGCCAGTGCGCGCGCATCAATCTCGCGCGGTCCTAGCCCTTGACGTGCGGACTCCTTCAGCTGGGCGCGTGACCCAGCTTGGTCCGTGCCGGTCGATCTTCGACTTCCTCGTTTTCATCATATCTTGAGTTCTAGAGCTCCAATTGACTCGATTCTTTTTCTGTTGTGACCCTCTCTTCGATCTCTTCAACATGGTATACCATTTGCACCAACTGGCTAGACTCCAGAAATCTGAACTTTGTCGAACTTGCTCTTCTCTTCACCATTTTGCTCGTTTTCACCTATAAACACAACTTTCAAGCCAACAAGGGGTAAAATGCACAAAGTATATCATTTTAGGGTCAAATATAAAAATAAGCTCAACAAAACCATATAGAAATAGATTCAAAAAGATGCAATTACGACCCTAATCACACCCCCAAACTAGATTGTTACATGGCCTCGAGCAATGAAGCGATAAGATAGGGGAATAATTGTATCAATGAAGCATCAAGCACATAATCAAATGCCATGGAAGTATCAATCAATATCAAGCAAGTCTAGAAATGAAACATCATCTAATCACCATAAACAAAGAGTCAATGAACAATATATCAAATCAATGAGTCAAGATCCTCACAAGGAAATGTTTAAATCATCACTCAAGTGTTTGCGGTTCTCTCAATCGTCACACCACATACATATACTACCATAAGCTTGGCTCAAGTCTAAGTTCTCCACCACTTGAAATGACAAATCGTTCACACATCAATGAGGACTTAATCAAGGTTGTAGTGTTGGCTCTTTGGTAGGGAAGGAAAATATGGATAAAGTGACTAAATATGATTAGTAAAGCAAGAAGGAATCAACATAGAGAACATTCACCTCTTCATGCAATAAGCACTCTCATCTTCATGCTATTTCTAAATCACACTTTTCAAAGATCATTGTTCCCCTTTTTTGAACAAGTTGTGATCATAATCACAACACTCTGAAATAAGCCTTTCTTAGGCTTTGTTAGCACTTGCTCTTGAATCTTTCTTTTCTTTTCATTTGCTTTCCATTCCACAAGAATTTCTTTCCACTTTAGCCACCATATTCTTCATCATATCACCAATCTTCCTTCCTTTTTTTAACTCTACTAATCATAAGGACAAGAGAGTTCCAAAAAAGGAAGGATGAATGGCTTAAAGTGTGGTTAGTCAAAGGAAAGTTCTATAGGCACTAAAATGGTGAACAATGGATCATAATATCATTGGTTGGCTCATAGAGGCTAAGTGACTCAATATAGATAAAAAAAAATGGCCTCAAGTTATATGATGTGAACTCTTCATCTTATGTGCCCTCAAATAAGACTAAAGTCAAGTTCTAGAGTATAATGCACATGTGTGGAATTCACATCAAAGAATATGAACCGTTCAAGATTGAAACAGGCATCAAAGGCTCAAAGCCTCACGGGTTAAAAGTTGATCAAGACTCATATCATCTCAAAATGCTCAAATCATTAAAGTATTAAGAATCATAGAATCAATAACACTCTAAACAAAACATGAATCAAATCATACATCCACTACATCTAACATGATCTATCAACTACATCCATACAACAATAAGACTATTTCATGCATCCACTACTCTAAACTAGCAACAATATGGCAAAAATCAACATGCAAAACAAGTCATCATAAAAGACGAAACTGCCCCTGATTTTTTGGAAAACGTGCTTGTCGAGTGAGCTTCTTAAGGTGGACGCACGGACGCGAGGTCTCGCGCCAGTGCGTGCGCATCAATCTCGCTCGGTCCAGGCCCTCGACGCGCGGACTCCTTCAGTTGGGCGCGCGACCCAGCTTGGTCTGTGCCGGTCGATCTTCGACTTCCTCGTTTTCATCATATCTTGAGTTCTAGAGCTCCGATTGGCTTGATTCTTTTTCCGTTGTGACTCTCTCTTCGAGGTCTTAAACATGGTATATCATTTGAACCAATTGGCTCCACTCAAGAAATCTGAACTTTTTCGAACTTGCTCGTCTCTTCACCATTTTGCTCATTTTCACCTATAAACACAACTTTCTAGCCAACAAGGGGTCAAATGCACAAAGTATATAATTTTAGGCTCAAATATGAACATAAGCTCATCAAAACCATATAGAAATGGATGCAAAAAGATGCAATAATGACCCTAATCAGGATCTTTGTTCCTTTTTTTCCCTAATTCTCTCATGCCCCCATGCCTAGATTTGATCGACTAGGGTTTTGATTTGGGAGAGAATTTACGATTAATCATGTATTTTATCCATCAAGACCTAATTCCCTCTAAATACCCCCACATCAATATTTCGCTTAAAAAAATTGATCTACGTGTGTATTAACGGTTGTGTGATTGGTCATAGGCGGTTGGAGGACAAAAACCATAATTTTTGGTAAGTTAAAGAACGAAAATAAAAATTCAAAACTTAAGAGGACGAAAACTATAATTTTTGATAAGTTAAAGGACGAAACAAAAATTCAATACTTAAGAGGACGAAAACCAAAGTCAACGAAACTTATAGGACAAAAATGTGTGTTTTCCCTAATTTTAAATCGGTACATTTTTTTACCACTAGTTTCAAATTGATACAAAAATTTTGCATAATATAGTAAAAAAAATTGAATAATAGAATTTTTTTTTACATAATGTACCAATTTGAAATAATGGTCAGAAAATATATCATTTTAAAATTGCCCATTTTTCTGAAGCTTTATTATATACTTAGCTTTAAAAAAGGGGAAATATTTGAAAAAGGAGTACTAAGGAAAGAAGACGATATAGTTAGTGACAGTGATGAGAAGTTTGAGGTAGTAACTACAATAAGGATTGTTCTAAAAAGGATGACCGTCTAGATGTGAGAGGTAAGATCTCTTTATGTTGATTGTGAATAAATGCAACCTGTTAATTTATGCAAATGTCGATGTATATCTCTTTTTTTATGGAGGTTTTGAATTTAAAAGCATCGATATAGAGATGTTGCTGAAAAAAGTGTTCATTTTTTAATTAAAGCATAATATTGATTTTGTTTGTGTTCAACTAGATGATAAATTTACTGAGTTTTTTTTGGAATTTAGATGTTACAGGAAAAAGAGTATTGCGGTATAATTACACGTCTTTAGAATCAGGTGCTTTCCATTTTGAATTAATTTGATGACTCTGGAATGCCTTGATTGTCATGCTAAGAATTAATTAATAATACCTTTTACTTGATTCTGAAATAGATATTGACAGTACTCAAGCTGATGGATATATGCACAAGTGACGAACCTCACGTGGACTAGGTATATTGCGTGTTATGGTGAGTTGCTATGATTGCCAGTATATGTGCTCACACAAGTGTGCGTGTACAAATAATTAAATATCAAATAAAGTTTGGTATTTTAATTTTGAGAATTTGATTAAATTAATTCTTGGTATTTAATACACACAGTATAAGTCCGTCAAATTAAACAAGTTTTTCAGTACTCGTAGATGCTGACAAGTACAGTTGAAAACTTCCTAATTTATCGAGAAAATATAATATTTCGTTAATAAAGGAAAAAGTCAAATAAAATCGGAACAAATTTGGATGGTTGACTAATTATGCAAGATAATCAGCATCAACCAAGCAGATTCTGCCACGTGTCAGCCCAATGAAGGAAAATCTTCATTCCCTCACCCTATAAATAGAGGCCTTCATTCATTCACTCCACACAATCTGAGACACATTGAAGAGTGATTAAGAAGCATTCAAGGCACGAGCAAGCTTGGAGCTAAGACGAATCCAACAATCTTCTATAAGCCGGACTTGAAGATTTGACGATTTGAAGATTCAAAGGGCATCTTTGAAGAGTTCTTCATCAAACCTGAAGTCGTTCTTCATCAAAATCAAACAAAAACAACATTTGATCCAGGATTAAGGGCCTAAATTCCTCTGATCTGACATTTTTCTTGAAGATCAACAAGCGTTCTTCCCTGTCTTCAACCGTTCTTCGCCAAATCAAGTCAGAAACATCCTTCGATCAGAAACAAAGAGTTGCATCCATCTAATTGTCGAAGAGATCTTAAGTTGAGACCTCTTCTAGAGTTGCCTCCTTTGTGGAGAGCAAATCAACCTACGTCGCTAAGGATGAAGAAAGCAACTCAACATGCTCCACTCCGCTTTCTATGTCAAACTCTTCATCAATATTAAGTGTAGCTCTAGTGATGATGACAGACACTTCAACTATAGAGGAAATTCTCTCAAGCCTACTCAAAGCTGTTGAAGGCCTCACTTACCACGTCAAGGAACAAAACACCTTTATTGCTAAGCTGATTAGCAGAGTGGACGACGTATCAAGTCACGCCCATGGAAAGCAAGTCAGAGATCACGATGAAGTGGAAACTTCAAGCAAGCTTCAAGAAGCAGAGACTGAACCAACTACTAGGGAGCTGTAGATATCAACTAATGGCGGGATACAAGTTGATCAGCTCAGGGAGCTAATACTGGAGACAGTGAAGGGAAAGGTAGATGACGACTCCAAATTAACTCACAGCTATGTCAATCCTTATACTGACTGGATCAATGGCTTGAGGATGCCAGTAGGCTAGCAGCCTCCAAAGTTCCAGTAGTTCGATGGCAAAGATAACCCGATGCAGCACGTAGCTCACTTCGTCGAGACATGCAACAATGCCTGTGCATATAGCGATCACATGGTCAAGGAGTTAGTCTTCTCTCTGTAGGGTAACACCTTCGACTGGTACATTGACTTGGAGGCTAACTCCATTGATAGTTGGAACCAGATAGAACGTAAATTCCTCAACCGCTTCTACAGCACGAGGGAAACAGTAGTATGATCGAGCTAACAAACACACACCAGTGGAAGGAGGAGTCTGTCATCGACAATATCAACCGATGGAGGAATCTCAGCCTCAACTGCAAGGACAGACTATCTGAGACCTCTAAAATCAAGATGTGCATTCAGGGGTATGCAATAGAGCATCTGATACATTCTTCAAGGAATCCAGTCAAGAACCTTTGAAGATCTGGCTACAAGAGCTCATGACATGAGCTAAGTATGGCTGCAAGAGGAGTCGAAGGTCTACCAATTCAAAAGTATCACAACAAGACTTATGTTAGCCCTTCAAATAAGGAGTACATAACAGATTTGCCTCGCGACAGAGTGCAAAGAGAATGACTCTGAAAGAAATGCAGCAGAAGGAATATCCATTTTTAGATTCTGATGTCTTTAGGATATTTGATGACTTGATTGATACAGAGATCCTCGAGTTGCCTAAGATGAAACGGCTAGAAGAAGTTGGACGAACTGATGATCCAAAGTACTGCAAGTACCATCGATTAGTTGGTCATCCAATTGAAGATTGCTTCATTTTCAAGGAAAAGATCATGTAGTTGGCTCAACAAGAAAAGGTAGTGCTTGAAGAGACCATCTAAAAATGCCCAAGTCAATGCTCCTTGAAAAGAGCCTAAACTGTCTAGACTACTCCCTGATACGCATATAAACTATCAATCAAATACAAGTCAAATCTCCTTGATACGAGACTAAACTGTCAAGTTGAAGGCTCCCTGATACTAGTATAAACTATCTATCAAATGCAAATCAAATTGAAGTCTCCTTGATACGAGTATGAACTATCTAGCAAATTCAAACAAAAAATCCATGACTCACGAGTTTAAACTGTATGTCACTCCTAGCCCACATGAGTATTAATTGTTTATGGCAGCCACTGAATCAATGAAAATTCTTTTAAACTACATTTTGACTTGATCCCCTTTAAAGAGGTACGTAGGCAGCTTAGAAATCTTTCTAAGTACAGTCAAAACTCAAAATTATCTTATCAAGTTTGAAGCATGCAAGATGTAAACAAGCAAAGAAAAATTCTTAAGTAAAGCAGATGAAGAATTAAATTTTGTGCTTCATTCACCTCAATTCACAAAAGCGATCGTAAATAATACACGAGGGGGCATTTGTAAGAAAATTAAATTTTTGCCCAATTAAAGGACGACACATGTAAAAATAATTAAATATCAAAAAAACTTTGCTATTTTAATTTTGAGAATTTAATTAAATTAATTCTCCAATTAAATAGTTAAAATTGATATTGAATACACACGGTATAAACCCATCAAATTACAGAAGTTTTCTGGTACTCGTACATGCTGACAAATACAGTTGAAAACTTTCTAATTTATCGAGATCATATAATATCTCGTTAATAATGTAAAAAGTTATATAGAATCAGGACAAATTTTGATGGTTGACTAATTATGCAAGCAAATCATCCCAATGAAGGAAAATCTGTGATTAGGGTCATAATTGCATGTTTTTGCATCCATTTCTACATGGCTTTGATGTGCTTATGTTCATATTTGACCCTAAAATGCTTTAATTTGTGCATTTAACCCTTTTTGGCTAGAAAGTTGTGTTTTGTAGTGAAAATGAGCAAAATAGGCAAGAGACGAGCAAGTTCGTAAAAGTCCAGAAATTGTGAGTTAATCCAATGTGGGCAAATGATTTACCATGTCGAAGAGTTCGAAGAGAGGGTCGCAAAGGAAAAAAAATTGAGTCAATCGGAGCTCTAGAACTCAAGATATGAAGAAAACGAAGAAGTTGAGGATCGATCGGACGAGGCAAAGCTGGGCTCGTGCGCAACCAAGCCTGGCTCGTGCGACCACAAGCCCATATTCGTACGCCACATCTCTGGTTTGGGCGATAGAGGACCGCACGAGTGGACCACACGAATCGATTCGTGTGGCCACTATGGTGCATTCGTGTGATGCCCAGGACATGCCCAATTTCGAGGGTTGTTTCGTCTTTTCGCACGTTTAATAAAGGGAATTTTGGACTAAACATTGTGGGCACTATAAATACTCAAAGATCAGATTCTCCAAGGATGATTCTTCATTTGTTAGATCATTAGGTAGTTTTAGAGAGAGAGATTAGAGGTTATTAGTGGGTTCTTAGTTAGATTTCATACTTCTCTCTACAATTACTTTTGATCCATCCATTGGATCTTTAATCCATTTTCTCCATTAGATTAGTCTCGTTATTAGCTACAATTCTACGGTTCGTTTTATGATTTTGAGCTCCGGATTAGAAGATAGCATTTCAAGGTTTGATGATTGTATTTCAATTTCATCTACATTTGGTAAGTTCTCTTGAATTCTATTGTTTTACTTCATAATCATGTTGTTTAGAATGTTAATTGTTGTTTTTCATTACCAATTAGCCATGGGCTAATTCCTTGTTGCATGGTGGTATGAATATTATGGTGAATTTAGTCTCTTGTTAATCCTATGCAAGAATTAGTGATCATGATGGATTAGTTCTCTTATTAATGACTTGTATGAATACTTGGGATGTTTAATTGGAATGTATGGCTTATATGTTTTAGCAATGAAATGAGAATTGAGCTATAAAAATCTTATGCATACCAAGTGTTTGATATATTGCTTGTATGACCAATGAGAATTGCATATTAGCTTAGAGCTCTTAATTGGAGTGTTGGAAGTTGTAGAGAGATCTAGACATCCAATAGAGCCCTTACCTTGTGTTGTAGAGAGATCTAGACACTAGTTGGCTTGACTAAGACACCAAGAGAACTTTTTCATGCTAGGATGGATAGGACACTAAAGGAACCATAGTAGGATTACTTCCATGCACACACCACTCACTTGCTCACTTCTTTGAGGTGATAGTTAGGATTTACTATTCTTGCTTGATTAGTAGATAGAATCCATGATTGTTTTCTTGCTTTCCTAGCTATTAGCCTTTGTAGAGATTCAATACTAGCTTGATATCGCATCGTTTCCCTGTGTTCGATATTTAACTTGGTTAACTTGCCAAGACAACAATGACCACGTTCACTTGCATGGAAATCATACACAATTTTGGCAAACAATCTTCATTCCCTGATCCTATAAATAAGGGTCTTTATTAATTCACTCCACACATTCACAGACACATTGAAGAGTGATTCAGAAGCATTCAAGGCACGAGCAAGCTTTGAGCCAAGATAAACCCAATGATCTTCTTCAATCTGGATTTGAAATTTTGAAGATCCGAAGATTCAAAGGCCATCTATGAAGCGTTCTTCATCAAAACCTGAAGACGTTCTTCGTCAAAATCAAGCAAAAATAGCATTTAGTTCAGGATCAAGGGCCTAAATCCCTCCGATCCGATGTTTTTCTTAAAGAACAAATTGAAGATCAAATAGCATTCTTCACATTTTCAACCGTTCTTCACCAAATCAAGTCAAAAACATCCTTCGATCAGAAACAATGAGCTGCATCCCTCTGATCAGAAGTTTCCACTCAAAGATTAACTTGAAGACTTCAAGCGTTCATCACCGCCAGACTCAAGTGTTTATCACCATATTCTTTTACAAATACATTTCGACCCAGGAGCAAGGGGTCAAATCCCTCCGATTAAGCATTTCCAGCTCAAATCCAGACTTGAAGATTCGAAGATTGTTCTTCATCAAATTTGAAGCGTTCTTCATAAAAAATCTTCAAAGACTTCACTCGATCCAATCAAGACGATCTCGTCCTTAGATAAGCGTTTCAAGTCAAAGTCAAACCAAAGCCAAGACAAAGATGAAGGAGAATCAAAGGATCAAGTTATGGAGAGAACCCAATAAATTCAGCAAAATAACTTGTATATCATTTCAGTGTTAATAATATTTATTATTTTCTCAAGAATTGTTATTACAGTGGTTATTGAGGTAGAAAGGAAATGACCAAGTTAAATATTGAATTAAGGGAAACAAGTACTAGTCTACTTTAATCCAAGAAAACATATTTTTCAAAATAATACAACAAATGAATAGAAATACTAGGTTAAAACAAAGAAGATTAAAACAATAGGTGTCTGATATATAGGTAACAAAGAAGATTAAAATAATAGGTGAACTAATCTAACTTTCTTAGAACTGTAGGGGAGTGGGTGTATGCTCTAGGCAAACTCCATTATACATCAATCTAAGCATTAATCCATCCTATTGTTATCATGTGTATTTGATAAATATAATTTCATTCCAAATGATTTAGTACACTTTGATCTATATATACAAGTATGCTTAGCTAACAGAATTCAGTTGATTTGTTTGTAACCAACTAATTGTTTACTTAACTAACCAACTTATTTAACAAACTAACTACCTTCCATGAACACATGCAAACTATATTCACTAAATAAGATGATTACATGTACATGATTTATATGGTTGCATGTAGTGCTGGATGTATGAGTACATGTGTACATATGTTTACTTCAATATGCTCTAAAAAAATCTTCAATATCTAGGAGTATCGTGATTAAGATGGGAGCAAGGTGAAGGAAATCTACCCAAGGAAAGAGACTTGGTTAATATGTCTGCAATTTGATATTTGGATTGAATGAACCAGACATCAGTGAGATTATTCTGAACCTTTTTATATATGAAGTGGACTTCGAGCTCAATGTGTTTAGTGCAAGAATGAAAAGCAGGGTTAAAGGCATGAGTAATGGCCCCTTGATTATCATAAGAAGGACAAGAGAAGAAAATGGAAGTTGTAATTTAGAGAAGAAAAAGGAAGAAATTCATCATACCCCCATCAACCTGAAATCAAAGACATGAGAGAAACAAAGACCTTTGTTAAGTGTACCTTTGATATAGCGAAGGACCCGTTTACAAGTTGTCCAATGTTGTTGAGTAGGTTCTTTGAGATATTAGGACAATTTGTTAATAGAGAAGGAAATATCAGGATGAGTGAGAGTGAGATATTGGAGAGCACCAACGACACTTCTATAGAGGAAAGGATCATCAAATAGAGGACTGTCATGGATAGGAAGTTTTAGGCCTGGATAAGAGGGAGCAGAACATGGTTTTTAGTTTCATAGATTGGCTCTTTGAAGTATTTCATGAGAATATTTGGATTGAGACAATGTGATTGAGTGGGGAGAGACAATAGTTTCAATCCAAGGAAATAATCACCTTACTAAGATGTTTGAGAGAAAATTTGAGATAAAGATCATTGATTAAGATGTTTCGTCTTTTTCTGCATTTTAATGAAGGGTATTGTGGTCAATGTATGGAGAGTATTATATATACTTCAAGCTCAGATTTCCAAGGAGAATGCCACTCACTTTAACTCATTTCTTAGATTCTTCTTAGATTACAGAGGTTAATGGAAGTTACCAAATGGGTTTATTAGATTTTCCAACATTCAATCTTTGACTACTTTTGATCCGTCCGTTACATTTTTGATCTGTTTGTTCCTGTGTTCTTATCTCGATTCAAGCTATGTTTCTACGGTTCAATTTTGTATTTCGAATTCCGGATTAGAAGATAGCATTTCCATTACCAATTAGTCATGGGCTAATTTCCTTATGCATTGGTGTAAGAATCCTATGAAGTAATTTGGTGACTTTTTTAATCCTATGATTGCTATGTGATATGGGATGATTGATTCTCTTAATTGATGCTTTGAATGAATGTTTGGTATTACCAATTGTATGTTAGGGACCTTAGTGAACTAGCAATATATGAGAATTGAGCTCTTTCATGATAGTTCTTAATAGAAGGTTGTGTATGCTAAGTGTTTGATGAAATTCCCTTAGGACAATGAGAATTGCCTAGGTGTTTAGTCACCCAATTAGAGCTTTAAGGGTCATTAGGGAGACCTAGGCACATTAATGAGTCATTGCCTAATTGATTATCCTATTTAACTTGCATGATTAGGAAATACAAGCACGAAATGAACCATAGGAGGACTACACTAATGCATGTCTTCACATTTGCTCACTTTTATCAAAAGGTGATAGGTAGTTTTACTATTTTTGTAAGAGATTAGTAGATAAACACCCGATCATTTATTACTTTCATAGATAAGTCCGCAAAACAACAATATTACTTCACATTGCCCTTTTTCCCTATGTTCGATATTATTACTTGGTCAACTTGCCGATTATACGACAACCACGTAAACTTGTGTGTACACAAAATTGGCAAACATGTTTTTGGCGCTGTTGCCGAGAAAACGACCACTTTGTTTAGTTGCTTGTTGTTTTTATTTTGGGTTTGTTGATTGATTCTTGTCCTTTGTAGGTACATGCACACTAGAAGTCAAGGGGGAAATCTAGTACCTCTTGACTTAAACATTGAAAGAAGCTTACGAAGACAAAGAAGAGAAGCTCGACTTGAGCAATTGAGATGGAAAAGCAAGGTAATGAAGCTCGTGAGGAAGCTAGGGATGAAAGGAATATGAGGACACAAGTTCTAGATGAGGAGAACTTGGCTCAAAGGGACATTCCCCAACCTCAACCCAACATTCCTCAACCTAACCTACCATATCAACCATTCCCACCTCAAAACCAACCTCCACAACACCCTTACCATCAACCCTATCCTAATTACCACATGAACCAACCCTACTACCCACCACCACCACCACCACCACATAATTATCCTTACTACCCATACCCACCACCACCTCAACATTTACACTATAGACCTCAACCACATGCACCACACATTGATCTCAACCCACAAAATGAGCCACTCCTTAAAGACTACTTTGAGACAAGGGTACGAGAGTATTACTATAGAATAGAGAGGCCACCTATTGACGCCGAAAAGTTCAAATTCAGTCCTAACCCTTTGAAGATGCTAAAGGAGTCACCCTTTGAGGGTAATAATGAGAGGGAGGATCCCAATGCTCACTTGAGGAATTTCATTGAAATCTGCGACACGGTCAAGTACCAAGGGATATCGGATAATGAGAAGAGACTCTGTTTCTTCACCTTCACTCTCAAAGGGAGAGCAAATTAATGGATACAATTGATGACTCCTAAGGCGGCTACATGGGAAGAGTTAAGCTCTCAATTTCTTAAGAAATTCTATCTGCCTTCGAAGATGTTGAAAGCAAGGGAGGAGGTAAAGAATTTCCGCCAAAAGTCAAGGGAGACGATCTCTAATGCATGGGAGAGGTACCAAAACTTATTGCTTGCATGTCCTCAACATGGGTTTAAGGAGGAGGATATCTTATTGACTTTTACTATTGGTCTCAACGAGATGGATAAAAACTATTTGAACTCATGTGCCAGAGGATCCGTATGGACTTGCACCGTCCACCAAGTCAATGATATAATTGAAAATATTGCAGCGAATGACTCTTTTATAAGTGCTACGAATTCGGGAACGGGGGATAGAGTGTCCTTACTTGAGGAGAACATGAAGAATGTGATGCTTATGATGTATGGTGGACAAAGCCAAGCACCGACTCCTATGCAAGTGAATGTGGTAGAGAGTGTGCCATATCCTATACCTTCAAGTCAAGAAGAGGTGAGTTACATGGGAAGACCTCAATATAATTTATATCCCAACAATTCGAGGCCATATGTAGCTCCACCTTTCAGCCAACAAGGACCTCCCTACCGACAAGGGAACCCTCCTTACAATCCCAATAGGAGACATGACAATTTTTCCTAGGAAAATCCTAAAGGAGCGTTACAATTGCCACCGGGGGTTGATCTGGGGTCTAAGCCACCTAATAATGAAAGAAGGGGGAGTACGGATGAGACTTTGGCCTTGATATTGAAGAAGATGGAAGAGATGAGACTTGAGAATGAGAAGAGGCATGAAGAAACAAATCAGAAATTTCATGACCTCTACAAATCACAGAAGGGCAAATCAAGAGTTTAGAGTATCAAATGGGGCAAATTGCTACATCCTTGAGTCCACACGTAAATTGAGGTAAATTTCCATCTACTACCGAGACAAACCCTCGTGAGCATTGTAATTCTATTACTTGTGTTGATGTTCCGAATGAGGTAGTGAATATGTGTGCCATGGACATTTTCTATGATGAGTTCGTGAAAGATGCAAGGTGTAGTGATAAATGTTATTGTCTTGTTGTTGATGATATGAAAAGCTTGGGGTGGATGTGAAAGTTGAGAGGGAGATGGAGATGGAGAAAAAGAAGGGGGTAGTCACACTAGGGGGTGAGGTAAGAAAGGTTGAAGAAGGGATAGTGGAGAAGGAAAAGAAGGAGGAAGTTTCTAAAAGTGTGAGGGATAAGCTTGATATGCGATTGAAGAAGTTTCTTGACTTGTTCAAGAAATTGTATACTAATACGCCCTTTAAAGAAGCCATTGAACAAATGCCTACTTATACAAGGTTTTTAAAAGAACTTATGGTGATGAAGACGAAGAGAGAAGAGCCAAAAACCGTGAAACTCACACAAAATTGTAGTGAGCTCATTCGTCGTCACCTTCCTAAAAAGCTCAAAGATCCGGGTAGTTTCACCTTGGATTGTCAAGTTGAGGGGAGTGATAAGATCAAAGCCTTGTGTGATCTTTAGGCTAGTGTGAATGTGATGCCGTATTGGTTAGCAAGGAGGTTGGGAATGAAGGATATGAAGCCCACGTCTATCAAACTTCAATTAGTGGATAAGTCGAAGATTCAACCAAAGGAGTTTTGGAATACGTGTTGGTTAGAATTGGTAAGTTTCTCTATCCCGTGGAATTTGTGATTCTAGATGTGGATGAAGATGATGATACACCTCTCATACTTAGATATGGATGTGGAGACCTTTCATTGCTACATCGGATGCTTTGATTAATATCCAAAAAGGAGATGTTAGCTTAAGGATGAATCATAAGAGAGCTACTTTTTAGATGATTCCACAACAAATTCCCCAAGTAAAGAGGTGAAAGATGAGATCAAAGTTGTACGGGATGAGTTAGATAGAAAGAACAAGGTGAAGTTGAGTGCTCTTGATCTTAAGAGTGATGTTCTGGAAGTTGTTCCTTTCGAAAAGAGGAAAAAATTGAATTTAGAAAACAAAAGGATTGTAAAGAATGGGGGTAATTTTTGGAGAAGGAAGAAGAGTGAGGTAAGTCACTCTATTCTTGGTGGATTTCTCACGTGAGCTTTATTGCGTCCGACTAGGGGACGTTATATCCAAGCGCTAGATGGGAGGTAACCCATCCTTGATATCCTTTTTGGTATTTTTAGAATGTTTGATTGCTTTAGTTTACTTTGATTTTGATGAATTGTCTTGGATTTCATAATGATGCTTTTAGTAGCTTGCTTTGATTTGGGCATTGCATGATCTTTTCTCCACTTTGCCAAACTTTTTAGACCCATGGTCCAAAAAAGTTTGGGGTGGTGTGTTCGTTTTGTAAATCTCAATGCAATGTCATGTTTTAGGTTGTTTATAGTCTCTCTTATGCTTTGTGACCTTATGCTAATATGATGATTTGTTTTGATTGTTGATTTTTGGCCATATTGTTGCTAGTTTAGAGTAGTGAGGCATGAGATAGTCTTATTGTTGTGTGGATGTCTTTGAGAGTTCATGTTAGATGTAGTGGACTTATTTCTTGATTCATGACTTGTCTAGTTTGTTATTGATTCTATTATGCTTGATACTTTAATGATTTGAGCATTTTGAGATGATATGAGTCTTCTTCAACTTTAACGCGTGAGGTTTTGAGCCATTTATGCCCGTTTCAATCTTGAACGAATGATATTCTTTGATGTGAGTTCCACACATGTGCATTATATTCTAGAACTTGGTTATGGTCTTATCTGAGGCTACATTAGATGAAGAGTTCACATGATATGATTTGAGGCCATTTTTTATGTGTTATTGAGCCACTTAGCCTCTATGAGCCTACCAATGAAATTATGATCCACTGTTTACCATTTTTGTGCCTATAATGTTTTCCTTTGGCTAACCACACTTTAAGTCATTTTCCTTCCTTTTTGGAACTCTCTTGTCCTTATGATTAGTAGAGTGAAAAGAAGGAAGGAAGATTGGTGATATGATGAAGAACTTGATGGCCTAAGTGAAAGATATTCAAGAAATTATATGCATGGATTGAGGTGAAAAGAAAGGTTCAAGAGCAAGTGCTAGCATGCATGAGAAAAAGGTTGACTTTTGTTGAAAATATGGCCAAGTTAACTTTTGTTGTGAGTATGATCACAACTTGTCAAAAAGGGAAGAATGATCTTTGAAAAGTGTGATTTATAAAGATCATGAAGATGAGTGCTTATTGCATGAAGAGGTGAACGTTCTCTATGTTGATTTTTTCTTGCTTTACTAATCATACTTAGTCACTTTATCCATATCTATCCTTCCCTACCAAAGAGCCAACACTACAACCTTGATAAAATCCTCATTGATGTGTGAATGATTTGTCATTTCAAGTGGTGGAGAACTTAGACTTGAGCCAAGCTTATGGTAGTATATGCATGGGGTGTGATGATTGAGAGAACCTCAAACATTTGAGTAGTGTGCTAAATGTAACATCCCCACTTAAATAATACAAAAATGTGATGTGGCACAAGTAGGAATGCTACTAAATAATATATAGAGTATTAAAATACGCCACAAGTTTATACAGCGGAAGGCTTAAAATAAGTACGCCCGTAGCCTTACATTTTTGCAAATAGCGTTCTAAACGTAAATTTATATAAAACAAAACGCCACTGCCAGCCGAGTTCATTCGCCCACGTCGGGATCCAGAGTATCTGTAAAAAAATTAAAAGTAGAAGGGATAAGTGTTTGTAAACACTTAGTGGTGAATCTCTTGACAATTGCACAAATTAAAACATCAATGTTTATAACATGTGAGCCCCCGGAATTTCACCGGGTATCTCTGGGTGGTGCGACCAACCCATGTTGCTGGGGCGACCGGACTATCTCAGTTGCCACCATTTAGGTGGACTATCTCAAACTCAGGGCCAGTCGATAGCGGGCCAGACTCAAATATTTAACATTCAACATTTAATAAATGCAATTGTAAATAAAAGTAACACTCTGTGAAGAGTGAAGTGATTCCCCACCTTGTAGATTTGAACCTACAAAAAAATTTTAATGATAGGAAATTTGTTACTTATCCATTCACTTTTAAATGAATCATGATATTCACATATCAACATCTTTCATATGATATACACATAAAATTTCAATTTTAGTCTCAATACATATTCAAAAGTTGTATCAAAGATCATAAATATCAATTAAGCATGTATAATTATCAAATAACAGGTCCTAAAGAAATATCGACCGTAAAATATAAACGGACTATTTCGAACAATTTGTACATAATTTTAGTTTCTGCAACCATCAATTAAAAATTCATATAAAAGAAACTACTTTCCCAAAAATTCTAAAATTTTAACGACATAAACACAACTTAATTTAGTTTAATACCATAATTTTTAATTTCTGAAATTCCTTACTAAACGCTACAATTTTTACGAAGAACAAACTAGTAACAATTTCTGACCCCTTAACATAGAAAATTCACCATAAATCAATCATAAGTCCAATACCTTTGAAATTTTAACTATAAACTCCCAACTTTAT
>JAPKLY010000375.1:313439-349730 GCA_026898435.1 Prunella vulgaris | reverse complement strand
AGGATCCCGGTGGGTCCTGGCGACCTGTTAAGTTCGCCATATCAACAGTTGGCAAGAAAGTGTGTTTTGTTGGGAAAATCGAGCAAAAAAAAGGAATTCGTTATTATAGCGGAAGAGTTGATATGATCCGAGCATGTGGAGAAGTTCAAATGACTCAAAGGAAGCCCCTAGGAAGCTCGGACGAGAAATAGAATCAAAAACGAGGAAGTCGGAATCGGACGGCACGAAAGCAGCCTAGTCGAGCGCCTGCATGCCTATGGTCGCGCGCCACCTTGCCTGTGGTCGCGCGCCGATACTTACTCAAGCACTTGCGCAGCGCGAGACCCACCTCTCGAGCGCCTCCAAGGCCGTGGTTGAGCGCCTGTGCAAATTTTTCAGCTCATTAAAGGTATCTTCGTTCTTTTGCGCTTTTAATGAATGGCACTTTTGTCTAACCATGAGGAGGACTATAAATACATCAAGTTTCAGATTTTGGAGGGATTATTCATTCATTGCATTTTCTTAGGGAGGTTTTAGAGAGAGATTAGGTAGTTATTAGTGGGTTTATGCTAATCTACATACTTCTCTCTACAAATAGTTACAATCTATCCATTAGATCATTCATCCGTTTATATCATTAAATTCATATCATCAAGAGCTTTATTCCTACTGTTTGTTTTTGCGTTTCGGTTTCCGGATCAAGAGTTGGTATTTCAAGGTAGAAGAGTAATCTTTCAATTCACTTGTAATAGGTAATTCTCTTGTAATCTCTTTACATTTTAGTGTTAATCATGATACTAGTTTGCTTAATTGTTGATTTGGTTACCCAATTAGCCATGGACTAATTCTCCTTTGCATTGGTGTATGAACATTATGTAGTAATTTGGTGTTTAATTAATCATATGCATGATTAGTGACATTGATTGATTGATTCTCTTAATTCATGATTTGTATGAATGCTTGGTATGTTTAGTTAGATGTTTAGAGCCAAGTGGGTTAGCAACAAATGAGAATTGAGTTGATTAATAGAAGTTCTTTATTGAATGCTATGCATGCCAAGTGTTTGCTTAAATGCTCTTAAGTCAATGAGAATTGTTTAGGATTAAAGACATCTCAATGAGAGTATTATGTGTTGTTAGAGAGATCTAGACACTTAATAAAACTTTAGGCTTAATTGATCAATCAAGGGATCTTGCATGCTAGGATAGATAGGCACTAAATGAACCATAATGGGATTACACAAATGCATACTTCTCACACTTGCTCATCTTTCAAAAGAAGGTGATAGTTAGATTTCAAGATTCTTGCAAAACAAAGTAGATAGAAACTCAAGACCATTTTTCTTGTTATCATAGATTCTAATTGTTGAACAACATCCTTGTTATTAATCGCCCCATTTCCCTGAGTTCGATACATTTTATTACTTGGTCACCTTGCCACGTACACTACGACCACGTACACTTGCGTGTGAGCACGATATTGGCAAACAGTTCCATCTCTAGATTTCATCTCCTAATTTCTCAGAAATCAAAGAAAAAGAATTCTTCAACGATTTTTTTTAGAAAAAGATGTTCTTCACTAATATATACATATATATATATATATATATATATATATTCTTCATCTGTATTCTTCACCGAAAATCAAATTAAAAAATGTTCTTTGGCAAAATTGATTACGATATGAATAGCAAAAATCTTAAATCGATTACGATATGAACAACAAAAAACTTAAATCGTTTACGATATGAAATTGCACACCCAAATTTCACCAAAATCCATTCCAATATTAATAGCAAAGATCCAAAATTGATTACAATATGAAATCGTGAACCAGAATAATTACACCAAAATTGATTACCCAAATATCAAAGAAAATCAATATAAAATCGTTTCATCCACAAATTTCATCCCCATTTTTTTAGAAATCAAAGAAAAAAACCTCGAGAGTGAGGCTCATGAAATCATCAGAAAGATTCAATTGCATCTTTCAACTCCTAAAAGATACTCTTCACGACGGGATTCTTCCGGCGTGACGTGGTTATTGTGATTTGCGATTGTCATTCCTTGTGCCGCTGAGGTTGTTTAGGCTTCCATCGCTAGATTCATCCCCAAATTGCATCCCCAATTTTTTTAGAAATCAAAGAAGAAAAATCTAGAGTAAGGCTCATGAAATCCTTGGAAGGATTCAATTGCATCTTTCGACTCCTGCAAAATATTCTTCACGGTGTAATTCTTCCTGTGCAATCTGCGTTTAATAGGCGGTTTTTTTTCCTTCCTTATTTCATTACTCAAAATAATAAAAGTGGGTGTCTAGTTTATCATGAAGGGCACAATGGTCATATTATATACTTATTATATATAATTATATATTTAAATGTGTGCACTTCAAACATACATTGGTGCATATTACATACGTCATTTGGTTAAAAGTTTCGTGATAGCCTCAATTGGTAGTTCTCAAAATATGAATAGGATGGCTACAATTTGAGTAAATGGGCCTACAACAAAAATTAAAAGGCCCAGGTTATTGGCACTAGCTTTTTTCATAAATACACTACCATCATTTAAAAAAAAATATAGATCTTAAAACACTATACTGTCCTTTTAAATTAAAACCCTAATTGCTATACATATTACTAATATTGCCGGCATCCATGATAGTCGTGCACAACCCAACGAAAACTGAAAAAACAACATAAAACTTCATTAAATTAATATATATATATATATATATATACAAATTTTCAGGAAAAAATATATAAAGAAAATGGTATCAAATTTTGATATATTTCATGTTGAAAAAATTATTACGCTGAAAATTGCGATGACATTGTTCATATCAGATTTTCCGAAATTGTATGTAAATTTTGGAAAAATAATTCGAACGATGATACAATTTCAGTTAATTTTTTTGAAATGTATTGTTCGAAGAAATCGACTGAAAAAATTGTTTTTTTGGAATAAATTTGCCGAGCATATGTCTTTTTTTCGAAAAATATTTTTGAGGAACTATCAGAACCATATGTTTGAAAAATGGGCAAATTTTATCTAAATATTTGAAAAAAATGAAAAAAGATACAAAAATTTTGAGAAAAATATTTATGAGAAAAAAATAAACCTCTTTCGAAAAAATAATTTGAAAAAATTCAAATTTTCAATTTTCGTAGAAGATCTAAAAAAATGTTTAGAGAAAAAAAATTCAAAATATAACAAAACAATCGTAGAAAATATTCGAAAAAAGATATTTGTTCAAGATCTATTAAAATCCTCAAAATCGCCATCACCATTCAAAATCACTTCGTAAAAAAAAAGAGAGATATAAAAATAAAACTTGCCTATGCATGTGGAGAGTAGTGTCGAAGGATGAGGATATTGTTGATTGGTGCCGGTTATGAATGTGGGTGGAGTAAGGTGACATTAGATCAAGAGAGGAAGTGAGAGTAGGGAAGGAGATACCTGCGTAGAAGGGAAAAAATGAACAGGGAAGAGGAGGGGGAGAGAAAAATTAATATGATAGTTTAGGAATTTAAGAGGTAGTGTCTTCATTTAATGGATAGTGTATTAATCAGAATAGTGTATTTATTAAAAACTAATAACATGGGCCAAATTAAAGTTAAACTCAGATTTTGACAGGCCCATGTAGTAAACCTTAACACCTTGCATATCTAATTTGAACAGTTTTTGGTTCATCACGTGAAGAAATATTAATTTGGTCAGCCTATTTTTTTTTATCTATTATTTATTTTAATTGAACATGTATTTATTTATTATTTTTCTCATTTCTTAATATATGTATCTTTTAACAGATGGATCATCATTTTAATTTGAATATAAAGTAAAAATCTATTGTATTCATTTTTATTTAGGGATTATAGTTTTATAAGTCTAATAAGTTGACACCAATTTGATTTTGGTCCCAATCAATTGCTCATTTTGATTTTGATCATATAAATTTAAAAATATTTTGAAATTGGTCATATTACCTGTAATAGCAGGTTGCACAACCGTTGATTATATAGTTTGACTTTTTATTACACGTGACATTGATAATTGAGTCTTAATGTCTAAGTGGCAATATTTTTTTAAATAATTTCTTATTTATTTTTTAAATATTCAAATTAGAAAAATTTGTTAAAAAAATTCAAAATATTTTCAAATTAGGTCAAGTTTTAAAAGTTAAACTGGCAACATGTGATTTTTTAATAATTTAAATATATAAATAAAATAATCTAAATATTAATCAAGAATTATTTTTAAAAATTTACTATTTATATTTAAAATTTTGAAATTTAGAAATATACTAGTTTCAAAGAAAAAAATATAATACAAATAAGCTATAGAAAAATATTTAGTTAATTTAAAAATTCAAATAAATTAAAAAATGTCAAATAAATAAATAAGAAAGGAATTAAAAATCTGTGACCAGACATCTTCCTTCCCCAACACCACCCCCCTCCATTGATTTATAAATTTGCAGAACCCTAAATGAACCAAATTAATCCGCGAGTCGATAACTCTCCTTTGCACAAATCTGGAACAAGAGCATTTTGAATTTAGCGCTCTTGAAAGTGGCGCACAAATCTAAAACAAAGTGAAAGTGACGCTCGGACGATGGTGGCACGCATATCTTGAGCGGCATGAATTTAATTTTTAGTTGCATTAATGAGTGAGATTTAAGCATTCATATCCAAAGGAGAAAAAGAAGCAGAAGAAGTGTGTCATTTCTTATAAAGATTCGTATGAGCTGTGATGAAGATGACGATTTTTTTAATTTTGACTCGATTTCTATTATTGAACTAAGATGAAAATGGGTCTATTTTTTCCTTTTTGTTTGAGCAACTCTTCTTCAAAATTTGATGATTTAATATTAAACAATGTCCTGAGACGATTTACTTATATTTGTTCTTAATTGGATAGTTTTGAGGGGATGAGTTTGATTATTGGAGAATGATTCTTTAAGAATAAAAGTAATTAGTTGAATGTATATGGAAGATGAAGAACTTGAATTAGGGGAGTGTGGAGAAGAAGAGGATGAACAGGGGAGAAGTGAGCACATTTTTTTTAAATTCTGTATTTATTTATATATTCCATCTTAAAAATAATTAATGTCATATATTATGAAACATATAAAAAGGAATAAAAATTACACATAGACATGACCTGTTGAGCAACCTGCTATTACAGGTAATAGAATTAATTTTAAAATATATTTAAATTTGTAGGACCTAAGTCAAAATAAGCAATTGATTGGGACCAAAATCAAATGGATGTCAACTTATTGGACTTATAAAACTATAATCCCTTTTATTTATTGTAAACCATAAAAGATTCCGACACTTCTTGGCCCATAAAAACAAGTTTTTCTACCCATATACACAATGAAAGAAAAATTGCGGAAAAATAAAAAATCCCTCCGCTGACAAGTTTTTCAGCGAGAAAAAAAAAACAAAAAAAAAATACAATTAACATGATAAAACACCAATCTATTACTTATGATTTTGAAAAACATAAACAAACGAGGGCTGATTCATTCTTGTATGAAAAAGTAATGTAATTATTATTTAGAAAAACAAACCTCCCATCAACCCTCTCCAAAACCAAAGAAACCAAACATATTTGTCTTCGGAGTGGGTGCAAGAAATATTTCCAGGTCTCCCATTGAGAATGATAGGAGATGTAGGTGTGTAAAGCAAGTAATGGCGGTCACATTTTTCTGATTATTAATTTGTCAGTAACACTCACATATCATGAAGGAGAAGAAGAATAGAGTGGTTTTCTTGTCAGAGCCTTTCACCGGGAGTCCCCCATTGAGATAACAATATATGCCTTTTGAGAGTGCATTTAATAGCAGAGTGGACCTCTAGGCAGACGCTATGGTTGAATTTATGGCAAGTTTCAATGATTTTGCCATGTTTTGCAAAAGGAGTTGGTGGGATAATGCTTGTTCAAGGTGTATCAAATAGGCATCAAGAATGTTTTCCTGAATGATGTACCGAGTGATGAGGTTTATGTGGAACAATCTCTAGGTTTTGAAGTTGGATACAAGGTATACCATATAAAAAAAAGGCACTATATGGACTAAAGCAAGTACCAACCAGCCAACCAAACTGTCCAAGCCATATTTGTGGGCCATGTCGGGTCAGACCATTTACTTATCGGGTCTGTAAAAATTGAGTTCAGTCTAACTCAATCTAGCACATAGGCTAATGGGTCAGCCCAACTCATTTTTTAAAAAAAGTTGTACTATACATAATATTGCATACATTGATACATAACTTGTCATACTTTTATAATTCACAAGTAACAAGTAACAACACTAATATAGAATTGACTAAATCCACAAGTTCGAATATAAATTAAAACAGAAATAAAGGTCATTAGTCATATAATACGAAATAAGTAGAGTCCTAATAGCGTGAGAACAATTCATAGCTTCATTTGTCAGACAAATGTCATCTAAAAGAAAAAAAAAGCACTAAATTACTAGTTTGATATTATAACTTGAATATATCTGAAAAGGTAAATAGAAAAAAAAATCCCAAGAAGATTACTTCTGAGAACAACGGCTGCAATGGTGGAGGAGAATTTTCAAATTAACTCTAGCTTTAATAATCAATTAATTGAGCTTTCAAAAAAATTATATATTGAATTAAAATTCTATCATGCCAAATGGGCAGCCCGTGGCCCATCGGACCTAATGGCCAGTTCGTGGCCCAACGGGCTAAAATGACTCGAATTTTTTTGCCATTATATTAAAAATCCAGCCCAACCTAAATCAGGAGGAGGTCGTGCCGACCCATCGGGCCAAGCTAACATGGCCAGCTCTAGTGACACTCTCTCTCAATTCCTAATAGATCTTGGGTTCAAGAAAGGGACCGTGGATAGAATCCTATTTATGATCACTAAAGGTGATTGTCGGAAGAATTTACTAATTGAATAATTATGTGGGTGAATTAATCTCTGAATTCTCCCAAACAATAATTAATATTGAATTTGAAAGACGATATAGTAGTGAGAGAAAGTAGAGAGAGGTTTGTTTTGTGTAATATGAACTTAAAGAGAGAAATCAGATACAAGAGTCCTATTTATAGTTTTGCATGTAGTAAAGGAGCATGTTTCAAGCTTAGATAGCTTAATTAACTGACAAGTGTCCTTAACACATGTTACTTTACCACCTCTTATACTCTAATTACATAGCTTCCATCCTACAACATTACTATTGGAAATCTACTTAGCTACTGCTTCCTACCCCGAGTGGGGCGAGCTTCTCTGTCTTGTGCTATTCCGAGGTCCAATGCTTGTAGTGAGGAATGATCTCTTGTCTTCAACTCTGGACGAGCTGTCTGGCGAGCTCCCTCTCTCTCAATTGTGTTGACTGGTCAATGGATGATGACGTGCCTCTTGGCCACCTGGAGCGAGCTACGTGCGAGCTATTAAGCCTTGAGCTTTTTTATTATATTAGTTTCCTCCAATGAGCTTGCTTTAGTTCGCCTATCAACAATTGCCCCCAACTCGTCCACATATGGTTTTTCCCATATGTGAGCGAGCTGTTTTTACCTCAGTGGACGAGCTATAATGACAATGAACTACTTTTTAGGTGTTGTCGAGCATTATGGCGAGCTACCTAAGTTGCAGCGATTTTGTAGAAGTGGCACAAAATTCGAGGCGTCATCACACCTTTCCATGCCTTAAAATGTGCGTCAATAATTGCAATTCTTTCAAATTCTTTGCAACTTAGTCCCTGGCTTTTCTGAAAATTGCCCAAGTTTCATATTCTTCCTATAAAAGGAAGAAACTATTTTATTAACACCTTTTACACTTTCAGATTCTCAGAGCACTTTTAACTTCTTCCGGTGATTCTCCCTTGGCATTGTCAGATTTCCATCAGTTTCTTCAGGGTAGTAACATCAATCTTCTTTTTCTTCAATTTTTTCTTTCGTTTCAGGTTTTTTGGTTCGATTTGAAGAATTTTCCGGGCAGTTATCACATATATTCTGGCCAACCTCCATAATTTCCAGTCATTTTCTTCAGTTTCTGGTCATCGGAAATTCCTCTTTGGTTTATTTCAGAAAATCATTAGATAGACTTATAATGTCGCCTTCACCATCATGTCTTCACATTCTTTGTCTTCGAGTCAGACTATTTCAAACCAAAATCCAGGTAAGAGACCCATGCTTGGAGACGAAGCCATACCCCAACTGACCCCAGTAATGATTGGGTCAAGTTCCGAGGCGACCTTAGTAACTGAGTGACGATCCGAAAATGAGGGCGACCAATTCTAAGGGGATCTCTGGCGAGTTGGTTCGCGAACTGGAGGGTGAACTAGGCGAGGATGACGAGGAGGAGGTTGCCCAATCTGGCTGCCTATCGGGCGAGCTAGGGCGCGAACTCGAGGAGGAGTCTGATGAGGAGATCACCATGGCCTATCTTCAGTTAATTAACTTCCCAATGCTGAGGGTTCTAGAGCACAAAATCCCTACTACCGTAGAGCATGAACTGGATTGGGATGAGTACACGGCGAGCTTCCCTACTCCCGAGCGAGCTGTGAGAGAGGTGGAGGGCGCCACCGACTTCAAGGCCAACAAGATACAGAATGTGATTATGGCTGACATGCTTCTGAACCTTCGCAAGGCATACCGGATCCCTCTGGATATTCATATGTACGCCCTCGACCCGAAGGAGCGAGCTGACTTACCCCCGGCTGGACTCACGATAATCAATATTCACACTCTGGAGGCCGGACTTACCTTACCCCTGCATCCAATTATCGGGCGGTACCTCCTGGACATAAACCTGGCGATCACCCAGATTACTCCTAATGTTGGAGTAGTTTGTTGGCCATCCTAACAATCTTCGGGCTCGAGGGATATAAGAACATCTTGACCACAATCGAGATTAATTGCGTCCTCAGCATCACTAAGCAAAATGTTGAGGGCAAATGATATTATTATCTGAAAGCCTGGCTGGGTGAGAAGCTCTTGGAGAGCTTGCCGAACAAGGTCCGTGATTGGAAAGAGTAGTTCTTCTTCATTGGAGGAGATTGGCGAGCTTCCACCAATTACACAGGATAAGAAGGGCGAATCCAGTCCCCCAAAAAAATATGGGGATGTTAGTAGTAGGTGGATCATTTCGATGTCAGAAGCGGATCCAGTCCTCCAGAGTCCAGTCCTCCAGAGTGGATCGATTTATATTTACTAATCTGATCTATTTTTCTTGCAGGTCCGAAGCATCAGAAGTGGGGTCACCCAAACTCGTAGATTTCAGAAACGTTCGACTTTGTGTACGTGGGGTGTTGTGAGAGAAATTGCGAAGACAGTGGGGTAGATCATCTAAGCAAGGCGCACTGCAGGCGAGCTGCCCTCGTGTATACTTCTCCCCATCACCTTGTTGTGCGAGCTCCGGAGCTACCAGGTATGCCCATCTGTAAGAAGCTCGCACGTAGCTTATTCATTGCTTTACTGATATATCTTTTTCATTATGCAGCTCAGGACGTGACGATTGCCATCCTACCCTCGTATTATACTCTTTTCCAGAAAATTAGGATGGCTCCGAATCATCTCAGAAAGAAGGGTCCACCGTCTGCCATCTTAACGGCTAAAAAAAAAAGTTAAGTTGCTCCCCCGACGAAGGGAAGGATTGGGAGCTCCGTGCACGGGGTTGTCCAAAAGAAGGCACCTGCCAAAACTCCGGCTAAGGCTCCGTCTACGAAAGATACGGGAAAGAGGGCGCCCGAGCGAGCTCTTGTCCCTCCTCCCTCACCATCTGGAGGTAATGGATCCTTCCGGTGAAGGCGATCCATCCCCAAGATTGTTGTTGGATTACCAAACATATACAAAATAGATATACAAAAACAAGCAATAGAATATGAGATCAAAATCGTTACCCTTGTTGACCGAGACATAGATTCCACTAGAGATCTTCTTGTCTGTATCCCAACCTTGTTTGAAAAACATGTGGTGGATGGCAAGCTATCGAACGTGGAGAAAATTCTATCTCCTAATTTTTTCACTCCAGAAAAACCTAACTTTTGGCTGCTACATGAACAGTATGTAGCTTAGGGTTTTTGGCCGAAATTAAGGCTAATTTATGTTACTTCTCTTTTGGTTACATAGGCCAGACTAGAGATCAATAGAAGGTATACGGTTTGGGCTCCTCACGGATCCAAATACTCTTATGTTCAGCCCAGAACATTATTTGGTCCGAAAATATTAATTCATTCCACTAGAAAATTAATGTTGCACTCTCGTCCTATCTCGACCAAATCAGGGCTTCTATTAGACTCTATAATTCCCCGTGTTAAAGATATCGCACATCCATTATTAAAGCTTCTCACTTCTCTAAGTAATTAATATCTATTAATCCTTGAGTAGTACCAACTTAACCTTGTTGTCGTACGGATTAAATCCACCTGTATGGTTTAATACGACAATCCTTTATAAGTTTCTTCAAGGGGACACCATGAACTTGGATCACCAGGACACGGTGCCCTAATGCCGATATATAGACATCATGCGAACGATGTCACTATCCAAAGTACGTAGTGTGTTGAATCTAATAAGATTCTCACCCATGGTAAATCAAAGTAGTGCACAAGTGCCCCACACATCTAAATATCGCACTTAGGGTTAACATTTATAAGAGCCAAGACCTTTAGTTCTTCATGACAGTGAGAATTGAAGAACATGTCTTATCTGTGATCCATTCAATACGACAAAGCGCACTTGTATAAACTATTGGCCAAGACAGGCCACTGACAAGTTCATACTACAACTTAAACCAATAGTTATGTCTAAAATTATCTCAGTTTTGAATATTGTTTGTATTTTATAAGGAACCGACAATGTGATCTTCTGTGTGACTACAAACCCACAACATTATCTACAATATAAGATAAGCGGACATACAAGCAATCAATGAGAATGCAATAATGTGAAAAATTCTTTATATCAGATAATAAGGAAATCGAATATAATCCATAGAAGCCCAATAAAAGTTTGCTTTACAGTATAAACTAACAGGAGGTCGCCTAAGGAGAGGAGATGGGACGTTTGTGAATGAGGACGAGGAGGAGAGAACTCGCAAGAGGTCGCGTGTAACAGCCATAGAGTCAGACTCCGAGCGAGTTGTGCGAAGTGCCTCTGGCTCCGGAGGAGGAGGCTCAGTCCGCTCTGTCGCTCCTCACTCTACACAGACTTCTCCTCCACCACCATCACCCTACGGAGTTCGGGTGGTGGACGACACTTTGTTGGGATGGGATCCTGCCAGATTCGGGTAAGGAATTTTTCCAAGTGTTGGTAGTAAGTTTTATTTTTCTTTAAAATTCTCTAAGTGTTTCTTGTGTTGTTTGCTTGTAGGTATGCTCTGGCTATGCATACTGAGAGGAGAGATATTTTGCACAACTTCACTCGTTCCAAACGTCTCAGAGCAATGCGTGATTTGCCGGCTGGATTAGCTTGCCGCACCATCGAAGAGGTGCCCAAATATTGGACCTAATCATAGTTGATGATGATCGAGAAGCAGATAGCGCTCGGCTAGCAGAGCTCTCTTGGCTGCTCAGAGGGCCATTGATCAGATCTCGACAGCCGACAAAGCTCATTTTGAAGCCAAGTGGGCTTTTCAAAAGTTGGTCGAGGAGAAGAAGAAGGCCGAGAATATGGCGGACGATATGGAGAATAAGGCCAAAGCGGCGTTGGCGGGCGAGCTAGGTATTTTGAAGAAGTTCAAACTACTACAAATGGAGCTCGCCCGTCAGAAGGAGGAGTTCGAGGCGGCGCTGAAAGCTAAGGACGAGGAGCTCGCCCGCCGATCTCAGGAGCTCGCCGGAGAAAGAGAGATAAGAAAATCTCTCCGGGCTGAGTATTCAAAGCTGAACGGCGAGGTACGCTCCTATGCCACCAGGATTGCTGAGCTTTAGTCCCTTCTGGATTTTTTTATTTCACCAAAAGCTCTGGAAGCTGCGAAGGGTGGAGTCTCAGACTTTGGCTATCTCCTGTGCTATGCTGAGATTTTGCGAGCCTATCGACCAGTGGTGGACCAGAAGGCAGATGTATGGGAGCTCCTTCTGAAGGACCTCTATTCCTCCAGGTTCCGTTGTCTGGATGACTTGGCAAAGCATGCAGTCGAAAGCTTCATTCCTGATCACATCAGGATCACTGGTAGGCCATACCCACCTCTAACTGCCGAAGTTGGGAAGGAGGAGGTAAGTGAAGGCAATGAAGAGGTAGCCGGTGAGCTACCCACTGATGGGGATGAGCAATGTACCACTCACTCAGGAGCAAGTGGGTGAGTTGGTTGGGGACATCATGGTCCATACTAACGGGTTGGGTTGGGCCTACTCTCTCTCCCCCCGCTGCTCAGGAGGTTGCCCCTACTACCGATTGTCCAGCTGCTCCGGAGCTTACGGCCACTACTGACCCTACTTTCGCCGCAGCTCCAAAGTCTTAAGTCTTTTTTTTTAATTATAGTAGTTCACCCATTTGTGGACTTTTTGCACTTTTGTTGAACTGGCCAGCCGGTTAGCTTTTGTAATCGACATTACTTGTACTTGAAATTCTTTTTGACATTTATATACAAGGTGCGATTTTTTTGTTTTATCTTGCTGGTTATTATCTTTTTGTAGCTCGCTTTATATTTGGTATGCATTTGTTCATCTTACTTCACTTAGGACCGCGAATTATTCATCTTATGCCGCTTAGGACCGCGAATCTTACTTTTTATTCTGATCTCTTGGGCAATTGGGTTTTTATAAACACTCTGCCTTAGTCGTTTAAAAGTTGTCTTTTGAGAATTTTTCTAACATTGGGCAGTTGATTCTTAGTAACGAACCTTAGCACTTTAATGGTTTTTGCCTCGAGCTTTTATAATAACATTTTGGGACTTGTGCCCTTTGCATATTGAGCTTGAACAGATAATTTTGTTAAAAATACATCCTTAATTGAACAACAGTTTATACATAGGTCGCCATCAACATTTATGATGTGAACCTTCAGTCGATCTATTTACAAACTACGTGTCTTCCTTCCTCTACTATTGGTACCTCTTCAGATGAGCTGCACTCCATGTATAAGACGAAGCTCTTTCTTCCATGTCTTCCAGGTCATATGTCCCGTTAGTCCAACTAGCAGTGATTCGGAACGGTCCTTCCCAGTTAGGTCCGAACACTCCTGGTGGTGGGGCTAGCCATTTTCTTAGTACTAGCTCTCCTATCTTGAACTGTTCGTGCCGCGCCTGGGTGTTGTAATATTTTTCGGCTCTCTGCTTTTAGGTTGCCTTTCTTAGTTTTGACAAAGCACGGGTCTCTTCGTCATTGTTTTCATCGTCATAGCCTACAACCTTCCAAGTCTGATTTTTTACTTCCACCGGGACTACTGCCTCTGTTCCGAATGCTAGGGTGAAGGGTGTTTCTCCAGTGCTAGCTCTGTAGGACGTTCGGTAGGCCCATAACACTTCAGGGAGTTTGTCCGCCCAACTACCTTTCTTATCTTCCAGGTGGATCTTCAGAATATGTTTCAGAATTTTATTAACAGCTTCCACCTGTCCATTTGATTGAGGATGGTAGGGGGTCGAGTAGTGCTTCTTGATATTCCATGAACTGCAGAACTCTTTGAGCTTCTGTCCATCAAATTTTTGGCCATTATCCTTCATGATTGACAATGGGAGTCTGAATCTACAGATCAGATTCTTCCATATGAAGCTTATCATTTTCTCTTGCGTTATTGTTGTTAGTGCTTCAGCTTTAGCCCATTTTGTGTAATAGTCTACCGCAACAACGACAAACTTAACACTGGCTCTATCAGGTGGGAATGCGCCGATCAAGTCAATACCCCATTTTGCAAAAGGCCATGGGCTGAAGAATGACTTGAGTTGATTCGCATGAGTATGAATGTTAGGTGGGAATAGCTGACATTTTCAACATCTTCGAGTGAAGCTAATAGCATCCTTGCATAGAGGGGGCCAGTAGTATCCTTGCCTGATTGTCTTGTATGTTAAAGCTTGCCCCCCAGCGTGACTCCCACAGATTCCTTGATGGATTTCTTCTAACACTTTAAACCTATGTTTTTCTGATAAGCATTTGAGTAGGGGTTGTGAGAATCCGCATTTGTACATCTGACCATCCATCAGCGTGTATCTGGCTGCTTGCTTCACTAGTTGACAAGCTACCCAAACGTCTTCCGAAAGTGATCCGTCTTCCAAGTATTTTTTTATAAGAGTTCGCCAGTCGTTGTCCTCTTCCTTCCCTCCACTTGAGGTTTGATTTATTTTATAATCAAACATCGAAGGTTCTCACAGTTTCGTTACTACAACTTCAGCTAGTTCTGCTTCTCCGCCACTCGTAGCTAGTCGGGCTAGTGCATCTGCTTGTGTGTTTTCCAGTCTTGGGATTTTCTCAATGTACACTTGTTCAAATAGTGCAATCAGGTGCGCCACTATTTTTTGATATAGTGCCATCAGCTGGTTCTTATCTTCATATTCTTCCTAGACTTGGGATATTATTAGCTGGGAATCTCTGAAAATTTGCAGTTTGGTTGCCCCCACAACTAATGATAACCTAAGTCTGGCTATCAATACCTCGTACTCAACTTCGTTGTTTGTTGCTCTGAAATCAAACCTAATTGCTGAAGTGAAGACTTGTTTGTCTGGGCTTATTAGTACTACACTGGCTCTTGCTGTTGTGCTAGTTGAAGATCCGTCAACGTAGAGGTGCCATGGAATTATACGTCCCCTCGTCGGATCTTATGGGAAAATTAGCTGGACGATGAAGTCGGCGAGCGCTTGTCCCTTGATCGCTGTTCGGGGTGGGTAGGTTATTCCATATTGGCTGACCTCTAGTGACCATTTAAGTAAGCGTCCAACAGTATCCGGTAGATGTAGTATTTGCCTCAATGGGAACATTGCCAACACTTTTACTTTGTGGTAAAAAAAGTAAGGTTCCAATTTTCTAACACTCATTACCAGTGTGTAGGCCAACTTCTCCGTAGGTGAGTAGTGCAGCTCCGCTTCATGTAATGCTTGGCTTACGTAGTACACTGGTGCGTGTGTTTTTCCTTATGCTCGTACTAGCACAGAGCTGATGGCTACTTCCGATGCCACTAAGTATAGGTATAGCTTCTCTCCAGGCTCGGGCTTTGATAGGACTTGTGGATTTCTGAGGTATTCTTGGATTTCCTCAAATGCTCTTTGATAGGTATTCGTCCACTGGAAGTCGTCCTTATTCTTGACCTTTATTGACTCGAAGAAAGGTCGATTTTTATGACCAGATCTGGAAATAAATCTGTTTAGGGCTGCCAAGCATCCCGTAAGCCTCTAGATTTTATTCACCAAGTATGGTGGTTTCATCTACATTATACACTTCACTTGCGCAGTGTTGACCTCAATCCCTCGTTGACTCACTAGATGCCCCAGGAACTTCCTTGAATGTACAACGAAGCTACCTTTCTTTGGGCTCAACTTCATGTTGTAGGTTCGCATTATGTCAAATGCTTGCTTGAGGTGGTCCAAGTGATCCTCCTTCTTCAAGATTTTGACTATGATGTCAACTACGTATACCTCTATCGTGTGTCCAATATGCTGATCAAACATTTTGTTGGCCAACCTTTGGTACGTAGCTCCGGCATTGATTAGTCCAAACGACATCCTACTCCAGCAGCACATGTTCTTGTTTGTGTAGAACTTCGTGCGTTCCTGGTCATCTGCGTGCATTGCTATCTGGTGATAACCTACAAAAGCATCCATGAATGTCATTAGCTTGTGTCCAGCATTGTTATCCACCAGCTGGTCGATGTGCGGCAGTGGGAAGTTATCCTTCGGGCAGGCTGCATTGAGGCCTATGAATCTATGCATAGTCGCCACATCCTGTTTGGCTTCTTCACCAGTAATGGGTTAGCTACCCATTGTGGATAGAGTGCTTCATGGATGAGCATGTTGCTAGCAGCTTCTTTACCTCAGTGGTTAGGGCTTTGTATTTGTCTGGTCCATACTTCCTTCATTTTTTATCGGATGGACCTCCTCGTAGGATTGATATTTAATCGATGGCAGGCATGCTCAAGAGGGATTCCCGTCATATCTTCGTGAGACCATGCGAATACGTCTAGGTTGGATCTGAGGAATTCTTCTATCTTACTCCTATAAGGCTCCTGTAACTCAGAACCTATAAAAAGTTCTAAGTCACTTCTATTGCGATCCACCTGGATGGCTCTAAGCTCTTCACTGGGGTAACTTGCCTCTTCTTGGTTTTCCACCTTAGATCTGAAGTGAATCCTTCACAGCTCAGCTCGTCTTCCTCCTGCATAGGCTCATAACCCGCTCGGGGTTCAAGGTTTTTGCACCTTGCTTCATCGGGAGCAGGTCCATGGACCTCCGCAGGTTCTTGTGTGATTAAGCTAGTAAGTACGTCATCTGGCTGACTACCATCTACATCCATGGGCACCACCTGTTGATAGACATCTTGATCAATCTACGCGACCTCCGGCTCTTTTAGTTGGTTATCCACCTCCATTAACTTCGTCCCTACTGAGATCGCATCGAGAATATTTGGTTCGTCAGCTGACTGTTGTGCTTCATCTTCATACACTTGTACCTGCATAACAGGTTTTTAATTTGCAACAAACATTCTTTAGCTTTCTTCTAATCGCCCTTTATAGTGCCGACACCCTTTGGAGTTGGGAATTTGAGACAGTAGTAGTAGGTTGAACAAACTACTTTAAATTCAGATATAAATGGGCGGCCGAGGAACCCGTTGTAAGATGACTACTGATCTACAACTAAAAAGTTTATTAATTTAGCGAGTCTCTTTTTCGGATCCTCTACCGTTACAAGTTCAACTAACAGCCTAATCATACATACGGGGATGGTTACACCTTCTCCAAACCCCAATATCCTGTGATTACCATCCTCTTTATACGACTCGTAGTCCCCTAGCAGATCTAGGGTACTCTTGAATAGTATGTTGGTGTATGCAGCGGTGTCCATGAGCAGGCGGTGGACTTTTGTGTTTATGGTGTTAGCGCTTATCACCAATGATTCGTTGTGCGGTTAGGATCCCGTCTAGGTCTGCCTGGGAGAAGGTTAGCTCCGCAGTAGGTTTGGAGCAGTGCTTAGAGCTTGAACCTCCTTCTTGGACCTGGTGGATAGCCCGCATGTCCGTCTTATTTTGTCTTTTTTATGCCGGGGGTCTCCCATCTGTAACTCTGCCAGCTGGGCCAGCCTGTCCTTCGAGAACTAGAATCTCTCTGTTCGGATCTTGTTGTGTAGGAGGTGGAGGAGGCCTACGCCTATTCTGTCTTAGACGACGGTCGTCATCCACTTTTTAATCTTCCTCATCTTTCTCTTCTCTTCTTTCCTGCCTTTGCCTTTTAACTGGGGCTTTCTTGACGAACTCGGCTAGCTTACCGTCCTCGTAGAATTTCTAGAGCTGCTTCAACAGGTCTTGGAACTCACTGGTGAAGTGTTTGATGCTCTGGTGGTATGCACCATATTTGTTGGGGTTAAGCTTGTTGCAATCCTGTCTAATCTTTCTCGGCTAATTCAGCATAGTTATGTCCTTTAGTATCTTAAATACATGATCAACGAATACCGTCAACACCTGGTTCAGCTTCTCTTTGAATTCAGTACCATCTCTGAAGGATTTAAAATTCCTTAGAGCTTTGTACGCGCCCCCAGCTTTCTCGCCCCCGGCCTTTTTCTCATCAGCTTCCCCTCCTATCTCATTCTGGAGGTCTTCTTGCATAACTACATACACACCTACCTTGTGTCTAAATTCTGAATAGGTTTTTGGACAGGACAAGTGCATTTCCTTCCTCAAGTTGGTTCCTTTCTTCAGACCTGCCATGACTGCCACAATTTTTGTATCTGCGCTCACGGGTTCACCTTCCAGCAGGATTCTGTCGAACCACTCTATATATTGCTTGTCCGACTCCTCACTCCCCTTGTTGATATTCGCAAGTCTGTGTTTTTGGGTGAGGTACGACCCGTAGCCCGAAAAGTGTACTGGAATTCCTGTGTTAGCTGTCCAAAGGACTGGATTCACCTCAAAGCTAGTGATGAGAATCATCTATGAGCTCGGTCTCCGAGAGTCAGCAGGGAATTCCTGCACTGTGTGGCATTAGTTTCTCCCATGGAGATCATGAAGTCTGAGTTCTTTTGTACTAGCGCTTTCAATATAGCAGACGCCAGAGGTGATGACGGGAGTATGTTTGTGCCTGCTTTATCGCTCTTCGTGGCCACCTGCATCTGAAGCTCTTCTATGAGTTTATTCAATGTGGTCAGCTCATCATTATGCACCATCTCCTATGGAGGCTGTTCAAGGGTTGTACGTCTCATGTGCGTACGACCCTACAGTCCCTCGCTCTAGGACGGTGCAACTGTGACTTGCCAGAATTGTTGAGCTCCATTTGGTCCAAGTCTGTTTGAAGCTGGTCGCCACAACCTATCATGTGCGGACCAACGAGGGTGTAGGTCTGAATCTTCTCTTCCCACCGAGAGTAGCGGCGTTGGTATGGACTCCTATGCGTTTCTTCGTACCTCCGCTCAAACCTTCCTTGGAGGGTACCACGGGCCTGGTTCGTGGTGCAACCTTCCGTCTGACTCCTAGCTCGCCCACCTTGTGGGAGAAGCCTGTCGCTCATTTTCACTTTTTAGGTGGTCTGCTGGCAGCGAGCACTAGCGCTGCTCGCCTCCTCTTCGCCCCTTAGCTCACCCACTCCACCCCGAGGTTGGGAGGAGTGCGAGCGTCTTGTCTCCCAATCTCGGGCTGTGTTGGTAGGAGCAGGTGGGCAGTGTTTTGTTGGTCGGCGAGCTGCTGCTACCTCGCACCTCCTGGACTAGAGCCATAGTTCGCTCTAGTTCATTTTGGTTTTGGAGCATGGACTGGACCATCGGGTCAAGCCCATTTTGTGCAGCAGTTGTTAGGGTTATACTAGAAAGTATGCTTTTACTTTGTATGACTAAACTGAATCTTTGAGCTTTTTCTGAAATAAATCTTATATCACTGTGCTTTAAATAATATGAATGTGATTTATTTATTGCAACCCGTTCAAATATAATAGTACAAGTTATACTATAGATAAATGTGGTGATCCCCGGATAACTCACAGTAAGATCACATTATCAGTTTCTTGTAACAAGTACTAAACTCACAACCTAGATGGGATTTGAACACCCCATTGGTAAACGGTTTATGTGTAGATCCCAGATTGACTTATCTTGACCAAGGGATTGCACTAGTGCATGATGATGCATTGAAGAGGACCTACAGAGAGGTAATTCTTCCGTACTGATTTATGGGATGAAGAATTAGACCTCAGTGGTCATTTATTTCTAAACCTCTGTCCCTTAAATAGGACTGTGTGTGATCCGTGGGTGCCACTTTATTTTGTTATGGGTAGAGAGTCAATAAGACTCAATACTTCGCATCTTTGGTGACGCAATTGAGAACATGACAGTTGCTAAGATTTAATACAGAGGAACATGGGCTTGGAGATTCTTGCATGATTAGTCCCCTTGGTGGGCTCTAAACGTTCGTCCTACTAAATCTTGCAAGTGGAATTTGTTTCCGGTATGATGATAAAGAAGAGTTGTCCTTACTCCAAGGTTAAGATGTTAACTTAATTAAAGCGTTCAGTGGCTTGATTAATTAACGGACAAGAGAATCTTAAACATGGGAAATAATGACCGGGAGCTATATGATTGTAATATGGGTTAAGATGGATAGTGCAACATTAATCCTATGGTGGAGTGAGATTAATGTTAATGGGATGAATGACATTGGGCTCAATGTTAGAATTCAAGGCCCATTAGGAGGTCCAATCTTAATTCTCCTAAAGGCCCCTCAAGTAGCCCAATTAAATGTCCAACAATGAATAAGGTGATTAAAATAAAAGAAATATTTTTAGGCCCAACTTTATTAATAATTTTGAAATTTATATATATATAATTAGTGAGAGATTTTATGAAAAATAGATATGTATCTTGAATACAAGAATATCTAATAAAATCAAGATCTCATGAAATTAAATATATAATGCATATTTTCGAAAATCATGAAGAAAAGAAATATCAAGAATTGAATATTTAGTATTCAAGATTATCAAGATTAGAATATTTGATATTCACGATAATCAAGATTTCAAATATTAGATATTCAAGATATTCAAGATCTTGTATTCTCACTATAAATATGAGATGATACAAGACTTCATGATACACATTTTTTTTCTTGGTAATTTTCGAGAATTACTAGGTTGTTGGGCAACAAATATTTTTCTTTTATTGTGTTGTGATTATTCGTGTGGCCTCCCACCGGGTGTACGAATAAGGATAAGGGAATACTTGAGAAGGCTGTTGGGATTATCAGGTTGAGAAATATCAAGAAGGACGCCTTTTGTCTCAGAAACTGCCTTTCACCAAGGAAACAAAGGACGCATTTTGTCTCAGAAACTATCTTTTCTCCAGGAGGTATAATTCACTAAAGTCCTTAGTTCCGCATGTTTAGGGCTTTATGTGATTATATTTGTTCATATGTTTTGCATGGAAAGCCTGTTGTTGGGTATACAATTATTTGATTTAATTATGTTTAAATTATGATATTAATTGTAGGCATAAATTTGTATTTAGCGTAAATCTCGAATAGATCCGCGTTTAATTCCCCAACAACAGTTGGGGCCCGCACCTGGCCAGTAGCTCGCCCCAGAGCTCGCTGCTGGGAGGACTCCCCATCAACATGGTTTCATCGAGAACCCGGTCCCTTGCACCTCCTGGTCGTGGATGAGGTACTAGTATTGTCATGAGAAATTTTTTCAGCAAAGGTCATTAGCTCGTCTTCAACCGTTTTTCCAGTAGAGGTGAGGTAGGAAGAGTTCTTTCTAGCCTTGTATGTAAGATGATTTTTCCAGAATTTGGTTTAATAAAAAACACACATGCGTTTAGAGCTTCCTTTTCTGGGTTTGTTTACGTTTTCTGGAAATTGGTTAGTTTTGATGCAAGCCTTTAAATCTTCAAACCCTTAAGAACACCTTCAATTCACTCACACTTCTCTCAAATTTTTAATAATCATAGGTTCAACCCCCTCCTTCTAGCGCCAAATTGTTGGAAGAATTTACTAATTGGATAATTATGTGGCTGAATTAATCTCTGAATTCTCCAAAACAATAATTAAGATTGAGTTTGAAAGAGGGTATAGTAGTGAGAGAAAGTAAAGAGAGTTTTGTTTTGTGTAATATGAAATTAGAAAGAAAGAAAATCAGATACAAGAGTCCTATTTATAGTTTTGCATGTAGTGAGGTAGCATGTTTTAAGCTTAGATAGTTTAATTAACTGATAAGTGTCCTTAACATATGTCACTTTGCCACCTCTTACGCTCTAATTACATAGCTTCCATCCTACTACATTACTATTGGAAACCTACTTAGCTATTGCTTCCTACCCCGAGTGGGGCGAGCTTCTCTGCTTTGTGCTATTCTGCGGTCCAATGCTTGTAGTGAGGAATGATCTCTTTTCTTCAACTCTGGGTGAGCTCTGGGCAAGCCGTCTGGCGAGCTCCCTCTCTCTCAGTTATGTTGACTGGTCAATGGATGATGACGTGCCTCTTGGCCATCTGGAGCGAGCTACGTGCGAGATTTATGTTGATGACATAATATTTGGACAAGTCATCAGCTCTGTGAGATATTCTTTAGGTTGATGACTGGTAAATTTGAGATATCTATAATGAGGGAAATGAACATCATTTTAGGACTGCAGGTCAGCAATCAAACTCATGAATCTTCACCAATCAGGCTAAATATACTAAGGAGTTGATTTAGAAGTTTGGTTGTCAGTCCAGCAAAAAATGCAGGATTACAATGAACACCAAGGAAAAGATGGATCCTGACAAGGATGAGGTCTCAGTGAATAATATTGATTATAGAGTATTGATTGGACCATTGTTGTACCTGACAGCAAGTAGACATGACATAACTTATGTAGTTGGTGTATGTGCTAGGTATCAGTTAACCCAAGAAGGGCCATCTAAAGGCTGGCAAAAAAAATTCTTAAATACCTAAAAGGTACAGTTAACTAAGGACTTATTATTCCTCTGATGACAACCTAGAGCTGAAAGGTTACTTAGATGCAAATTATGGAGGCTGTAAGATTTATAGAAATTTAACTACAGGAACGTGTCAGTTTTTAGAAAATGAAATGATCTCTTGGTTCTCAAAGAAACAGAACATGATGCCAACATCCACTACTGAGATTGAGTATATGGTTGCTAGTAGTTTTTGTGCTCAAATCCTTTGGTTGAGACAACCGTTCAGAGACTACCAATTTACTCCAAATGAAGTTCCAATATTTTGTGATAATAATAGTGTTATAGTCATCACTGTGAACCCAGTCTTACACACAAGGTGTAAGCATATGTATATCAAGCACCACATCATCAGAGATCCTGTGGAATAGAAAGATGTCAGGATGGAAAAGACTCACACTGACAAGCAAAGAGCATATACCAATCCAGACTGATTGTATTACAACTGCAACATCTATGGGTCCGTTGGTGTGTGCCAGTGGATTGTGATACTTCGAGTCTTCAGGGTGATGCTGCTTCAACAAGTGGAGTAGCTCACATATCTGCACACAACTGTTGTCACTTCCAAACAGTTCAACATGTAGCATTTCTCTAAAGACACTATTGATGGCAATTACATAACAATCGCAGCCACCTTTTTCTTACTTGGGATCATAACATTCAATTTTATATAATGTGTCTTCAGATATTTAAGCTTATTAGTTGAAATATAATTTTTTTAATATGTTAAGCAACGAGAGTAAACATCCACTCCTATTACATAGTAATTACTATATGCTAAACATGTATTTGTATTGTGTGTGCACCTAAAAAGTTACTATATTATGTGTGCATATTAAACACAACAGAATCCTAAAAATTACAAAAGTAAATATCATATTTTGGACCCAGGGATATCTTATATACAAAACGAAGTTCCTAAATAATCATCAAACTATTCTTTAGCATCATATACTCACCCTGGAAAACCTACGAATGATAGTTAGTTTTGCACAATTTTAATAGACTGGTCTTATCCTAGAAAAATATTCAACATCGCCACATACAAAAAAAAAAATCAAACTCCAACAAAACATATAAAAAGATATTGACTGTTGTGCTTGCAAAAGAATACTATTTATCAAAATAAATAGTATATGGTACCACAAAACATACCCTGCACAAAAGGACGCTTCGTGATCCCATCCCTCCATGAGACCACCACCCCATGAACTGAAACAGATGACAAAAATTGGAAAAATCTTTGAAAAGTCCAAGGCATAAAAATGATGCAACAATGAAAAAAATTAAAAATAAAATAAAGTTACATAAATAAATGTCAAAATATGGCCAATTCTTTTTGTGGTGAGTGGTCTTTTTCCTCTTTGGGAACTCGTCATATGATGTCATTTCATTCATCTTGGGATGCGCTGGTTAACGTTTCAACAATGGTGGCAAAATCTTCTTGCTTCACATCTCATTTTGATGCTTGAACTTCATGGTATCGTGTATAAGGCCTATATCAAAATTATAGCATTTTCGAAATGTACTTGTAAAAAATATATATCGACATATTTATGTACGTCGCCTAGGATTGCTTATAACAGCTACAATATTGGCAAATGGAAATTCAATGGCTTGTCATTGATAGCATGAAAAAATACAGGTTTTTCATTAAAGAACACAAAATGTTTGAATACGAAAATATTTAAAGGGGTTAGATTATTACCATCGTTACCATTTTCTGCTGTAGCTGCTAATAATATGACCTTAGCATGACCCTTCAAGAATGCACCATGGAAGAAAAGTATAAATCGACAACTTTGAAACTATCCCAATATCTGTTGAACACGAAGAATACACTTTCCAAATGGTTTGATGTGCTATTGGACTCTAGAGAAACAACATTACCGGAGTTGGAATTTTCTACAATTGCACAGTACTGTTAATGAAATCTTCTCAATGCGAATTTATGTGTGGCTTTTAATTGGATTTCACTAACAGCGTCAGGAATTAAGTATACTGGAATTTCTAATTGTGAATTCTGGAAAGATTTTGGCAGAGTTTTGCTAAGGCAACAAAAAACTTGGTTCATCTGAAAAATAAGGCCTATTTATAGGCAAATACATAAGCAGGTGGTGGCAGGGACCTTGCCACGCTTCTCAGGAAATTTACACGTGTCCCTTATGTGTTAAATGAGATAAATACAACAAGAAATTTACAAAAAATGGAGAAAACAAGATTCTGGCGAGCAGCTAGTTGTAAACATCATAGGAGGCGAGCAGCTGGTTGGGTGAGCAGGTAAGCTGCTCGCCTTCCCCATGAATTGAACGACCTGCTCGCCAACTATAGGCTATAGGGTGGCAAGCAGCTCATTGGGCGAGCAGGTGCAGCTGCTCGCCTTCTTTCAATTTGTACTGCTGCCTTCCTATTTCTTGTTCTTCATGTGATTCTTCATCTTCTTTGTTGATTTTCACTTGATCTAGCTGCATATAGGCTTCATTCTTGTGATCTTCTTGTATTAGATCAATTCTCTTAGGACACGTCATCCAGGATTCCATTAATTACTTCCTTAAGCACTTGGATCAACTTATTTCATCAACAGTTGCCCCCTAGCTTGATGCTTGTTTGAACCATTAGATGGATAACAATTATCTAGCTATCTGGATTTTTATGAGAGTCCTCCATTGCTGGGAAGTAATTTTGATCTTGATTTAACCTGAAAACATTTGGATTATGGATATATTGAAAGATTCGCTTGGCCTCATTAAAAACCTAGCCCTAAACCACCCTTGTGCATAAGTCGGTCGTAGGAAAAAAGAGATACCAAGGTACTCCTTCAAATATCATGCCCAAATGATGTAAAATATCCAAAACAAGGTTAGCATGTGCTGGAGCAGCTGAAATTGGCAATCAACTGCAAAAATTTGGAGGAGGTGAGTAGGCCTTAGAGTGAGGAGGAGAGAAGCTTATTGGGCGAGCAGCTGAGCTGCTCCCCGCCCTCGCCGACTTGTTTGGCACGGAATATGAACAGTCTTTCCTTATTTCGCACGCCCCTTTATATATTTTTTTAAAATTTTCAATTTAGTCCCCAGAGAAATTGCAAATAAGGGCCAGTCTTCACCTTATAAATACTTGAACACGTTTATTACTCCATCTCTTTCGCTTCTTCACTTGAGCGTTTTCCAGCAAATTTTCAACAAGCTTCCATCCATGTAATTCGTTCACAAAGGTAGACTTTCAGCTTCTTTTTCCTCTTTCTTTTCTTTGACTTTCGATCGAGTTTGATTGGAAGTCACGTTTCTTTGGTTCATTCATCGTTGGAAATTGTGATTTTTGAGATTGTTCTTCATCGGAAATCAAACTTAGGATTGATTGTCTTAGTTTTAGGATTCACACTCCCTTCTCATACTTGTACGTGATTTTTCTGGTTCTTGGAGCTTTTTGTCGCCAGAAATAATGGTGGACTCTTCATCTTCCGGCGACCAAAATCCAGAAAAAAGGCCAATGGAGGAATCTCCGTCGCACGATTTGTGGGACTACTCCAATCTGGTTGGAAACAGGGGCACCGGAAGCTTGGTAATCAGAACAGAATCCCAGAATCTAGATCGTTGTATTCATGAGAGGAGACTAGCAGCTGAAATGGAGGCTGAGAGAGCTGCTCGCCTGGAGGATGAAGCTGAAGGAGCAGCTCGCCGCTCTTCCGAGCGAGCTGCTCGCCTCACGAGTGAAGGAGCTGCTCGCCGCCCCGATGAAGGACAAGGAACTGCTCGCCGCCAGATTGAGGAATCTGCTCACCACTCCAGGTGAGCAGGTGCAGCTGTTCGCTCCCCTGCTCGCGGAGCTGTTCGCTGCTCAACACAAGGAGGTGCTCGTTCGCTCAGTAGGTGCAGGTGCAGCTGCTCACCGCTAGTCGTAAAAAAGGGATTTGTGAGCCGCTCGTCATGAACAAGTTGCTCGTCGTGGCCAAACTGCTCGTTCTCCTCCAGCTAAGAGAAGATTGCTTGTAATTGATGAAGAAACTGACGATGAGGAGACCGAGTCTGATGTTCATTCGGTTTGCCATGACATTTTTGGAATGAGTTCTGAGTCTTCCGGCCCCGATGCTGAAGAATTTAATACTATTCGGGAAGTCCTAGAAGCTCGAGATCAGTCCGCCAATGCTCCTGAGGCGACGAATCTTCATGACGGCGATACCAACTCTGATCTTGGAGAAGATTTTTAGTTGGAACCTGACCCGGGACAAGATTAGGGCTGGATCAAATACCGGTATACCGTGCTTACCATATCAAAAAATACCAAATTTACCAAACTTTTTGGTACGGTATGATACCGTACCAAAAATTTTCAGTACGGTATCGATATAGGATTTTAAAATTTTTTGTATACCTGTATATACCGAAATACCGAAATATTTTTGGTATAAACTGGTATACCGCATCTTTTCGATATAATAATATACTGGTATATTATTTAATAAATAATTTATGAATAATATTATTTTAATATTAAATTTCAAACCAAATTTCAATTATTGATGTTCTAAATCTGAAAGATGAAACCTTAGTATCATTTATTCCTCAAGTCACAAGTTCACAACTCACAACTCACGGCCACAACTTCTTGGTCTTCCTCACTCCGGTGTTGCTCCGGCGCTCTCGCGCTGCACCGAACCTCCACACCCCCATCGCTCCAGGGCTCCTCGACCCTGACGCGGCTCCAGGGCTCCCCGACCCTGATGCGGCTACAGGGTTCTTCGAAGCTGCTTCGACGTCACAACGAACCTCCACGGTACTCCGATGCCACTACCCTCACACACGTTGCTCTCCGATGCCACGACCAAGGTATGTTGCTCAGAGTCCTCTTTATTTTTTAGTTGTTTAGTTTCAGCTTTTCGATTTTGTGTTCTATTTATCGTGGTAATAGTTGAAAGACATGGGTTATTTTATTATTTTTGTGTCAAAATGCTAAATTACAGAAACATGTTTTGGGTGAGATGATTTATAATTGTAATTTTTTCTTATTAAAATGTGATACTTGTTACATGTTTCGCAGGTAAGTTTTTGCCTTAATTTTAGGTTTCCCATATTGAGGTATCAAATACTTTTGATGTGTTCTTGTATGCAAGGAGTTAGGAGTATACTGCGTTTGTCATGGTAACAACTTTGATAGTTTTATTGAGCCTTTCAGAATATGGTGGTTGTCTTTTATACCTTTATCGACATCAGTATCATATCATGCTTTTCTAGTTTGAAGCAGTTTCAATCTTCTTTTTATAACAAATATGTAATTTAAGAGACTAAGCGTCCAATTTAGTAAAGCTGGTGTGAATTCATTATCATGAGTAAAGTCTTTCTGGTTTTTTTCGTTCATCTGGCAAATGGCAATGTTTGCTTCTATTGTTTTTGTAATGCTATACATAATTGAAAACTATGAATTATGTTAATGAGAATCAACTACTTGTATGTTAAGGGATCTTTCTACTTCCTGTTAAGTTAGTTCTTTTGCATAGTAACCTTGTTATTTGTTATGTCTGCAATATGCAAGGGAAAAGTTAACATAAATTTACTTCTCAAGTTTTAACTTCTTAATATATGGTTTGAGTTAAATAAACTTGCTGATTTTTTTATTGCTGATTTTTTCATTGCTGATTTTTCATTGCTGATTTTTCAGAATGGAATCTGATTCTTCATACTCGTTGCGAAGTCCAAGTCCAACAACTCCTATCGATGCACTAAATGCAGTAGGTTCTGATACAAATGTAGTATCCTTTTTTCTTGCTAAATGATAAGAACATTGAATATTTTCAAATTTGTTGTTTCACTTTGTTCTTTAATTTGGTGATTTTATAGAAATTGAGTTATTATATTTAACATGCTTTGGGATTTTGTAGCTGAAAGAGTGATATTTATGGGTAATCAACCTTTTCTTTTACATATTTTTATTATATTTGTCAAAGTACTCTTTATTTATAATATATTTAATTAATTTCTTTTGCAGGCTTTAGAATGCTAGAGAAATGGATTTGGAATTCTATAGATTTGGATTTGGAATGGATTATGTTATGTATTTGATTACGGATTGTAATACTTTAATATTTTGTGACATGATTGGGTTTTTAAATTGGTTGTGTTGGACTTTTGGAAGTTGAAACTTGGAACAAGAGTTGCTTTAATATTTTGTTTCTTTGTTATTCACATTTTGGATGGTAATTTTTTATGAAATTTTGGTATATGCATAGGTTTCGGTATGAATCGATGTTTCAGTACGGTACGATATGGTCGTTATACCGATATAATCGGTATGTCGATATGAATCGGTATTTTGGTATAGATCGGTATATACCGAAATATCGGTATGGTATGATATATCGAATTTTCGGTGCGGTATACGGTATATTTTTTGGTATACTGAAATTTTGGTATACCGAAACTTTCGGTACGGTATCTGTATGAAAAAAGGCATACCGAAATTTTTTGTATGGTATACGGTATGGCCGGTACGGTACGGTATGGAACGTTATGGTACGGTAGGCCACCCCTAGACAAGATGACATTTGGAGGGAGTTAGCTCAGACTTACCAACCTCCAACGCAGTTACTTGAACAGATGATACCGGAGGGAGTCGCCCAGGAAATTAATTGGCTGGTTTACATTGAGCAATACCGAGACCAACTCATCAGGTCTCGAATTCATCCAGTTCCATATGTCGAGATGATGTATGAGGCTACTCGACACCATAGCCTGTTATTGGAAAATGACCTAACAACCTATTATCTGAAGGTCAGAGCGGGAATGAAGATTGTGGAAGGCATCCCGAATAAAGTGAAACGATGGAAAGAACAATTCTTTTTCATCGGTGGAGATTAGCGTGCTTCCACATCTTATACCTGCGTTAGAGATAGGATTAGGATTCCAGAAGAATATGGGGAACTGAAACGTAAGTAACGTTCTCCGTGTGTCATTCATTTCGAAGTTCACTAATAAAAACTTTACCTTTCTGCAGGTCCGAGGCTTCCGAGGTGGGGTCAGAAGGGAATTTCAAACCTGTTCATATACGCACTCTCCAATGCCGCTTTCCGTCGTGAGCAGTTCTGGACTGTAAAACATCTATCACACGAGCTATGCAGATGTGTAGCTCAGTTTATTACCAGTCCTCACCATCTCGCCGCTCAAGCTCCGCCTTGCAGGGTAAGTATTTGATTATTATGACCTCCCGTTGTTTTTTATCTATTTATCTTCTGACAACTTATTATTTTCTTATTATAGATCAAGGATTCACCGTTGTCATTCCTCCAGAATTTAATACCTTTTGTCAGAAAGTGATGGATCTCGGCACCGGGCTAAACAAGCGCAAGATGGATCAACCATCCTCTATGGTGGTTCTGTGGAAGAAAAGAGCAGCTCAACCTCCGGCACCACAAGCGCCAATACCTGCCCCCGCCTCTCCTGCTGCTATTCCTATTGCACTAAAGAACCCACCGAAAAAGTCAAAGATGCCTAGGAAAGATGGAAATTCTTCTGCTAGTGCCGAGGATGAGGCCGGCCAGACGAAGAAGAAGAGCAAGACTGGACCACCAGGGGGGTCCAGTCGTCCAGTTCCAGTTCCCCGATCTGCTGATCCTCGCGGTTCAGCCCCTTTCTCTCCTCACGAGTGCAGTTTTCACCGAGATGACAAATATCTCAGATGGGACTATGATCGGAAGGATGCGTAAGTCTTTTCCTTCTTTGATCATCTCGTACTTGCTTAAACAACTTGTCTGATCTCGTGTTCATGGTTTCTTTCAGATATCATCCAGGTGATCATCCTTTCTGCTGCGACGCCCTCCACCAAATTGCTTGCTCACGCACCCTAAGGCACTTTGGGGATATCAAGGATATTGAGGTGCAAAGAGCTTCTGAGTACGTTTCACAGTCTTGGAGTGCGATGAATGACAAGGTCATTTATCAACAGACGCTCAGTGACAACGTCCTCCTTGGCGGCATGTTCGCTAGTTCTGTTGCAATCGGTTTTCAGTGAATAATGGATCAGGCAGTGGAACTAGGAAGAACGGCTCGCCAACTCCATGAAGCAAATGAGGAGCAGGAGAAGGTGATAAGGGCCAAGGAAGATGAGCTGAAGCAGGCGACTCTTAAGATTAAGAGTACTCTGGACGCCGAGAAGAGTGCCCTCGAGACTTGCAAGAAGCTTCAGTACGCCAATCGTAATCTTGAAGAGTAGTTAACGGCGGCTACTAAAGGGATTGCTCGCCTCAAAGCTGAAAGAGCTCAAGAACGCCAGGAGTATACTGACACTGCGGAGCGGGTTCTTGAGCTCGAGAGGGAAATGTCCAAGCTTCAGCTCGATGTAGAGTGTTTGTACACCGAGGACGATCTATCGGAACAGGTACGTGATGCATCCAATTTTGGGTATATCTGCTCCTACAACGAGTGCATTCGGGTTGTTCACCTGGCAGGGGAGAAGGGCTTGAAGACCATTGACATCATGAAAAGAGATTTTCTGGAGTATGTCAGGGCTAATCCACCGAACAAGTCGCAACCCCTTCCTCTGGCTGATCTGACCCAGTTTGGGATTGACTTGAGTGTCCTCGGGGATGGGTATATAATTATCCCCCCTCCAATGCAGTTTGTAGGGTCGGCACCTTCTGATGCTACTGCCGTCAATCTCCTTACTGAGGCTCCTGCGTCTGCTCCGGGAGTTACTGTTACTGCTGCTGCCACTGCTGAAGAGGGCCGCCAGGAGGATGAACTTGTGGTTGTTATGTCCTATATCCAGACTCCTCCAGGTGAACAGACAACACCCCCCGGTGCTCAGACTTCCGATGCAGCTGATGCTGACACTACTGATGCGGAGAAGGACTTCTTTTGTTCGCCCGGTACCTTAACTATTTTAGGCACCAGTTTTGCTTTCTTTTGTTGCTTTTTCCTTGTTTTCCCATTGTAGGATGATTCTGATGTATTTTCTTTGTTGTTTATCGAACTTGTTCAAGGAATGAAATGTTATTTCTGTCTATCTACGTATATTGCTTATTTTTTAATGGTGCTCGTATCGTTTCACTTTTTTCGCGTTCACGAAATAGCTTTTTCAGCTGTAACGAATAGGTCACTCTTACGTCGGGCGCTTTACTGGGAGCGTTTATTACGCTATCCTTTGTAGCGTGTATTACACTGCCTTTGGATGAGCGTTTAAAGCGCTATACCGAGTTATTGGGAGCGTATGTTACGTTATCCTTTGGAGTGTTTATTACGTCCTTTGGGAAACATACATTGTTCCGGCCCATAAATGTGCACTTTACTGGTCGTTATGCCCGATTCTTGTTTGTAATGTGTTAGGTGACTAGCACCATAACGTATCCTCTCAAGAAGTGCATATTTCAAGATGCTTTGCTCTTGTTTAGGACATATTTGGTCTTTAAAACAGTTATGTCGCTTTACAAGAAGCGCATTTAACCAACTGTAGCCACGTTTTAAGTAATTTCAGATAGACTGCCACCTTTTTCTCAAAAAATTGTCTATAACATTTCATTCTTGGTTGACGTAACAAAACATACATTGTACATCCTTTATTGGTAGAATTTTTTCAAATGAGCAGCATTCCAAGTATACGAGGTAGGTATTCCGTCCAGGTCTTCCAAATCACAAGTTCTATTTGACCAATTTCGCGAGATACAAAATGGTCCTTCCCATCCAGGTCCAAAGGTTCCAGGTGGAGTGGACAGGATTTTTCACAACACCAGATCTCCTTCTTGGAAGCTTCTCTTTCGAACTTGCGAGTTGTAGTACCGAGTGGCATATTGTTTGTATGCTGCATTGCGTAATTCTGCCAAGACTCGCCTTTCTTCAAGGAAGTCCTTTTCAATTGCAATGGCTTCTTCATTTTCTTCCTCGTCATACATACAAACACGTCATGTACGATTTTGTAGTTCAATTGGTACCATGGCTTCGGTTCCGTACGCCATTGAGAAAGGTATTTCACCAGTACTTGTTCTGAACGATGTACGGTATGACCATAATACTTTCGGGAGTTCTTCCGACCAGTTCCCTTTCTTTTCCATCAAATGGAGCTTCAACGTTCGCTTGATGATTTTGTTGATTGCTTCGACTTGGCCGTTTGATTGTGGATGGTAGAGTGTCAAGTAATACTCTTTTATTCCCCAAGTATCACAAAACTCTCGGATCTTCTTTCCATCGAATTGTGGTCCATTTTCCGTTACTACTGATCGAGGTATGCCGAATCTGCATATCAAATTCTTCCAGATAAAATTGATCATCTTTTCTTGCGTCACTGTTACTAATGATTCGGCCTCTGCCCATTTGGTATAATAATTCACGGCAACCACCGCAAACCTCACACTTTCTTTCCCTAGTGGGAATGGTCCGATGATGTCGATGCCCCATTTAGCAAATGGCCATGGACTGTACACCACCTTCATCTCTTGTGGAGGAATGTTTATGATAGGAGTGAACATTTGACATTTGTGATATTTTTTTTGCAAATGAGATTGCATCTTCTTTCATGGTGGGCCAGTAGTACCCTTGCCTCATGGTTTTGTGTGCTAATGCTCGTCCTGCAGCATGGCTTCAGCATATACCTTCGTGGATTTTTTTGAGAATTTCCAATCCCTATTTCTATGATACACATTTGAGTAGGGGCGATGAAAATCCTCTCTTGTATGTTTGGCCCTCAATCATTATGTAACGAGCCGCCTGTTTAACCAGTCGAACTGCTGCCCAAGAGTCTTCGGACTGCTCTCCAGTAGTCAAGTATTTTACAAGACTTGTTCTCCAATCGTCATCGTCCTCCTCGACCACCTTCTGCCCCCCATTCAATGTTTGATTTATTTTGTAATAAAAGGTTGAAGGATTATCGAGTTTGGTAATGACGACTTCTGATATCTTCGTTGCCCCCTGGCTTGATGCTAGTCTGGTCAGAGCGTCGGCTTGTGTGTTTTCAAGTCAAGATATATGTTCGATGTAGACTTGTTGAAACATAGGTATTAGATGAGCTACTATTTTTTGATATAGTATCATCTGTTTGTCTTTAGTCTCGAATTCTCCTCGGACTTGTGACACGATCAATTGTGAGTCACCAAAGATTTGCAATCTTCTGACTCTAAAGGCCAACGCAAGTTTGAGTCCAGCTATTATCACTTCGTACTCCGCTTCATTATTTGTTTCCAAGAAGGCAAATCGGATAGCTGATGTGAAAACTTGCCGATCGGGGTTTATTAGCACCACTCCTACCCCCAACGCCGTGTTCATTGATAAATAGTACACGTACAAATGCCACGGATGTTCACAATCCCTAGTTAGATCTGGTGGATAAGTTAGCTCTACAATAAAGTCGGTCAGAGCTTGCCCTTTGATCACTGTCTTCATTGCGTACGTGATGTTGAACTGACTAATCTCCAGTAACCATTTCAACAATACTCCCGCAATATCTGGGCGATGAAGAATTTGTCTCAGCGGGAATGTAGTGAGTACCTCTACTTGTAGATCGTAGAAGTACGGCCACAACTTTCTCGTGCTCATGACCAAGGCATACACAAGTACTGAACTTGGCTTACATAGTAGATTGGGGAGTGGAACTTGCCTTCCGCACGCACAAGTACTGAACTCATTGCTACCTCTGAAGCTGCGAGGTAAAGGTACAATTTTTCGCCAGGCACTGGCTTGGATAGAATTTGTGTGTTACTCAGATATTCCTTGATTTGATCAAATGCTCTTTGACAATCGCTTGTCCACACCAAATATTCCTTCTTCCTCTTCATGGCCTCGAAGAATGGCCTGCATTTATCTCCAAAGCATGTGATAAAGCGATTCAGCAACGCCGGACATCCTGTTAGACGTTGAGTCTTTCAGACCGAATCAGGTGGCTTCATGTCTATGATGGTTTTGACTTTTGTCGGGTTCACCTCAATTCTGCGCTGACTCACTAGATGTCCCAAGAACATTCCCGAATGAATTCAAAAACTGATTTTCTTCGGGTTAAGTTTCATGTTGTAAGCGCAGAGTAATTCAAATGTCTGAGCAAGATGTTCAAGATGGTCCTCTTTGCGTAAGATTTTCACGACTATATCATCCACGTAGACTTCGATTGAGTGACCAATATGTTCATCGAACATCTTGTTCACCAACCTCTAATAGGTGGCTCCAGCATTAATCAAGCCGAATGGCATTCTATCCCAACAATACAAGTTTTTGTTGGTATAGAACGTGGTGTGTTCCTGATCGTCTGGATGTAAAGCGATATGGTAATATCCCGCGAAGGCGTCCATGAATGTCATCAATTCATGTCCAGTGGTGTTATCAACCAGATGATCAACGTGGGGAAGTGGATAATTGTCCTTCGGACAAGCTGCATTCAAATCAGTGAAGTCGATACAAAACTTCCATGTGCCGTTGGATTTGCGAACAAGGACTGGGTTCGCAACCCATTGCGGGCACAGTGTTTCATGTATCTACTTATTATTTAGCAACTTTTTAACTTCCACGATCAGTGCCTCGTACTTTTCCAGGCCAAACTTCCATCTTTTCTGGTGAATTGGCCGGTGAGTTGGATCGATGTTGAGATGATGACAGACGTATTTCAAAGGAATTCCTGTCATGTCTGAGTGAGACCATGCAAAAACATGCAGATTATTTCTCAAAAATTCAATCATCCTTGACCGGTATAGCTCTGGTAGTTCAGATCCGATGAAAAGCTTAAGATCCTCTTTGTACGGATAAGCTTTAACAGTCGTCAATTCTTCCATTGGTGTGGCGAATTTTCACTTTTCCTTCCATCTTGGATCGAGAATAGGCCCATCGACGTTTAGTTCATCTTCAATTTCCATCGGTTCACATTCCAATCTGGGTTCAAAATCTTGCCTGAGAAGGCACTCGTCCGGTTGTTCACCGTTGAGGTGCCTTTGATTCCGCCAGGATTGTTGTGTCTTGATTATGTTCTACCCTTTGTACATGTTCTAAATGTTCGACCTCAATTGGGTCTACTTCGTCTCACGAAATAGCCAACATCTTACATCCCAGTTCAGTATGTAAGGGAGAATTTTCAATTACATGTAGATGTGTTTCTGATGGTTTTACTTGTAGTAAGCATTCGCGGGCTTTCTTTTGATCGTCTTTGATTGTACCAGTGCCATTTAGTGTTGGATATTTTAAACAATAGTAGTAAGTCGAACAGGCGACCTTGAATTCATGCAAAAATGGTCGGCCGAGAAACCCATTGTAGGAGGATGGGTTGTCTACAACAAGGAAATCTATTTGCCTAGTCAACCTCCTATCGGGATCATCGACCGATACAAGTTCAACAGATAGTTGGATTGTGCCTAGGGTAATACTGACAGCATCCCCGAATCCTATAATTTTGGGATTACAATCTTCAATAAAGGATTCGAAGTCCCATATCTGGTCTAAAGTGCTCTAGAATAGAATATTCGTTTAAGCTCCAGTATCGACCAGCAGTCTGTGAATTTGGCATTCATTATGTTTGCGCTGATGACCAAGGAGTCATTATGTGGGGTCATGATTCCCTCCAAGTCCTTTTGTGAGAATGTCAATTCTGTAGTAGGCTTGGTTGAGGGTCACGCACTAGTCTCCTTGATTTGGTCGATGGCGTGCAGTTCGGCCTTCTTTTGCCTCTTCGATGGAGGCGGCCTCCCATCTGTACAACCGCCAACATGGCCCACCTCAAGCTCGATTACCAATTTTTCCCTCACCCATCCCGACTGAGGTGGCGGAGCGTGTCGCTCTCGCCGATTCCTAGGGTTCGTCCTTCTTTCATCCTCGTTTTCGCTGCTTTCATCCTTAGCTCTATCATCGGGCTCCTGTGGTCTTTTCCTGGGGCTTTCTTCACAAACTCAGACAACTTTCCATCCTCATAGAACTTCCACAGCTGCCTTAATAAGTGTTTACATTGGCTTGTGAAATGTCCCATTATCTGATTATGTACAGTATCTACCCGAGTTTACCTTCTTTGGATTCACCTTGATCTTCTTTAGAGGTGCAACATTCCTTTTTCACTGACCGTGTGGTACACTTGGTCAATGAATATCGTCAGGACCTGATTGAGCTTCTCCTTAAGATCTTCTCCATCAAAAGATTTCAAATTCCTTAGGGTTCTGTGTTGGTCCCGAAACGAGTATAATCAATGTATGGGGGAAATACACTGATGTCAGATTTTTCTGAAAGAATCAGAAAAATGCTCTAACACTCTCAGTCAGGATTTCCTGAAGTACTCAGTATGCTGAAGGTCCACAGGGGCAGCAGGGACAAT
>JAPKLY010000375.1:246442-276393 GCA_026898435.1 Prunella vulgaris | reverse complement strand
GTTATAACTAGCCACATAACAAACACGATTAACAAATTCTATCAACAGGGTGTTTATGTTGGTTCCAAACGAGTTAGATCGGTGTAGGGGGAGTGAATACACTGGACGTCAAATCCTTTTCTCAAGATCTCTGAAGGAAACACAATCAACTTAAACCAAGGATAATTCTGAGTCTTAAGTCAGGCTAAGCTATTAGGTCAGGATTCAAATACATTGTGCTCTGTATGGCTAAGTTATTCACCTACTGACAGCTCAAAAACGTATTGGATAGCTATCTTAACAAGCCTAAGTAGGAAAGTGTGAGCTCTGAATTATACTCATTTTAAATTTCTAAAAAGGTTTTGTCTTAGTCTTTTTAAAGCAGTGATTAAGAGGTTTAGTGTACCAAATTTAGGTTAGGATAGATTGGGTCTATCCTAATAAAACAATGCTTAATGCAGTAAATGATATGACAGTTAAGAATGTAAAAAAGCAAGTACATCACACAAGAGATCTAACGTGGTTCAGAGACTCAAACTCCTACATCCATGATCCTTATTTAATAGGAGAATTCCTCTCTAAGAAATTGTTCTTGTTTTTAATGTGCCAAAGTGCACTATGGTCCAGACTTACTCTCTAAGGAAATTGACCCCTAGAATTTTTACGAGTTCTAGTCCTCTTACAACCAACCTTACCAACTCCTTCACACAGCCTATTCTAGAGTGGTTTGGAATTCTGGGTTCCAATTAGGGTGTGATAGCCCTTATAATACAAATGAAATATGTTATCACTTCTAAGCTTAAGATATTCTGTTAAGCACAATTTACAGAATCAACTCTAAATTATCTAAGCACTAGAAAAATTTAATCTTGCAGAGTGATTGAATGTTTTTTAGCTTTGATTGTTTAAGATTCTTTGTTAATTATAGCTTGAAATTTTTCTGTAACCTTGTTTAGGTCAAGGTCTTTTGTAATTATAGCCAATCTTGAAAAACTATCAGTTTGAGAGATATGTCCAAAATTTGCTATTTCAGGAGTAGAAAATAGGAATAAGAATGTAGGGTCTAATCCATATAGCTTGTTTGGTGAAAAATATCTTTTGCAGTGTCATTTGTTTTTGTCGACTGTGTCCGATGTCAGTATTATGTTCGTACGCAAGGTATCTGCTTCTCATTGGTTTCCCATCCTCAGTTTGTGCTTAAACCTCAGAGTCATCTTCAGCTTTCAATCTTTGTCTCTTCTCAGCTGCACTATAGAAAAAAAAATTGTCGGACATTTTTGCCTCAAACTCCTTTACAAGCCAGCTTAATGTCAAACATCAACTTGCTTCAGCTTTCATTATCAGACCTCATCTTGATTTAGCTTTCCCATCCCAAATTTCTTTGTTGGACCTCAGCTTTCACTAGTCATCTTAATGTCAGACAAGCATGTCTCCACTTTTCCACTATCTGAAACAACCTCCATGTTTTGAAGTTAGAAACGTGGTATACCATGTAAAGAAGACCGTCTATGGACTGAAGCAAGCACCAAGAGCTTGGTAAGATACTCTCTCTCTCTCTCTCTCTCTCAATTTCAGAAAGAGAGTGAGTTCAAAAAAGGGACAATGGATATAACTCTATTCAAGATAACTTAAGGTGAGGACAATCTCTTGGTCTAGATTTATGTTCATGATATAATATTTGGATCAACAAATCATCAGTCTTGTGAGAAATTCTCTAAGTTGATGATTGGTAAATTTGAGATGTCTATGATGGGAATGATGAACTTCCTGCAGGTTAAGCAATCGGACTCATGAATCTTTATCAATTAGGCTAAATATACGAAGGAGTTGATTTAGAAGTTTGGTTGTCAGTCCTGCAAATCTGCCAATATTCCAATGAACACCAATAAGATGATGGATTCTAACAAGGATGAATCTTAGTGAACCAGAGTGATTATAGAGCATTGATTGGATCATAATTGTACCCGACTACAAATAGGACTGACATAACCTATGAAGTTAGTGTATGTGCTAGTCATCAGTTAGATCCCAAGAAGAGTCATCTGAAGGCTGCCAAAAAGATTCTCAAATACCCAAAGGGTACTACCAATTTAGGACTTCGGTATCCCCTAATGACAACCTAGAGCTGACGGGTTATTAAAATGCCAATTATGGATGTTGTAGAATTGATAGGAAATCACTACAGGTACATGCCAGTTTTTAGGTAACAAACTGATCTCATGGTTTTCTAATAAGCAAACTTTAGTGGAAACATCCACTACTGAGACTGAGTATATCGCTAATGGTAGTTGTTGTGCTCAGATCCTATAGTTGAGATAACAACTGAGAAACTACCAGGTAATTGCAATGAAGTCCAATTTATTATGACAAAAATAGTACTATAGCTATCACTTAGAAAACTGTCTTGCACACAAAGTGTAAGCATGTGGACATAAGACACCACTTTATGAGATCATGTGGAGAAAAAGAATATCAGGATGGAAAAGATTCACACTGACAAGCAAAGAGTATATATCCTTACAAATGCTTTGCTAGAGTCTAGGTTTGTAGAATTGTCAATAGAACTAGGATTTCTATATCTGGGTGAATCTGAGGATTAAGTTTTTAAGGGGAAACGTCAGTAAACAAGGCATCACGCTCAAATTTTCACCTGATTGGTAGGATTACTTGTTATTAACTCTGCATGCTTAACTGACATTCATACCTAACATTCATCTAAAACCTAATTTTCTCAAAATCTGAGGTTCATGCATTTAACACATTTTGTTTTCTTTAAAGGCACGTCTTTTGATGTATATTCATGTTTGTGTTAGAGCATTAAATGCACACAATTTCCTTTTTCCTATACATGATTACAATCGTATGTGACACGATTGGTATTCCAAATTCAAACCACCAAAATTACAAATGATTTGAATCGTTGATTTTATTAAAATAAAATCATGGCAATTCAATCCGATTAGAGAGATTGAACGAAACCCTCAGAGTTCATTTGTCTTATTCACATTTACATACTTTTGCAAGCACATACTCTCTCTAGATCTTTGTTGTGCTTTTCTTTCAGTTTTTCACAGATTTAGTGGCATCTTCAAGAGTGTTATGGACCAAGGACTACTAGCAGTGAAGAAATAAGTAGAGATAGAGCCTGCAACCTCCATGGGCTCCCCTGTTGGTGAACTGATTTTGGTCTTCTCTAAAATCATGGCGAGTGGACTAGAGAATTTCATGCGCGCTCAACCCTCTATGGTTCTTCCCATACAGGTAGCTGAATTCTTCATTAGATTAAGGAAAAGTGGGAAGAATCTCACTAGCAATGTCACCATTCGCAAGGGGAATGGTGACAACGAGGTTCTGGTGGACGATGTGAGAGCCCTGTTGAAGAAAGTTTAGAGGCTGCTGTTGAAGGGTGTGAGTTCGCTGGTGTTTGATGAGGGGAAAGAAGATGAACATCTTTTCTGTTTGATAGAGAATGGCCCTGCTACTTTCCTGAGCGAGATGAATAAGAAAGAACTGAAGCCAACATACATAACTCTTCTGAATATTGTCTTGAAGTGCGTAATAGGGAATACTGGCTCTCACGAGAAAATTAGCCAACCAAAGATCATGCTAATAAGTGTAATCGAAACTGAGGAGAAGCTTGATTAGGAAACCTATTTCATGCAGATGCTATAGAATTACACCATTAAGGCATGCATTACCTTAGCAGATATTGTAGTGCATGTCTTAATAGTGTCTTCTCCTCTCCAATTGGACGTTTCTTTAGTTTTGGAATTTTTGTTCTTCACTTCAACAACAACACGAAGTCATGAGTTTTGTAGTTTGAAATGCACGGGGGTTGGATAGCCAACTTGCATTCTGGGTATTGCAACGGCTTGTAGTCAAAAGTTGTCCATCTAAGCTCTTTGTAATAAAATTCTAATTTCCTTTCGTCGTCTCTAACATTCTAAAATCTAATTTTAAACGGTTAAAAAAAATTATGGTTAATGTGAGTGGCATTGAGAGGGAAACATTTTAATTGGAACGAAATAACTGTTCGGTGATCGAACGACGGCTCTAGAGATCTCTCTCCTCTTATCACTCTGAATGAAAGTGCGCATTATTCAAATGACTGAAAATTACCTTAATTGGCAAAAAAAGTTTATACTCTAGCGATCTCTCTCCTCTTGTCCCTCTATGTCTCTAGAATGCGAGTTTGTTATAGGAGTAGGTCACTGCTATGTGTAATCACTATTACTGCTATTCATATATATTATCACTATTATAAAAATATACTTGATTTTTTAACAGTGATAGTGAATATATATCATGGATGCAGAAATCGGGCTAGGCGGCTTCGCCCCGACCCGATTTTTGGGAAAACGGTCAGAACAGGCGGAAAACTGCCTAGGCAGCCCTAGACGGGCTAGGCAGGCCAGGCGTGGGAGGAGGCGGCGTGGCCGTGGACTGCAGGGGGTGCGTCGCGTGTGGCAGCGCGGAGGCGAGGCCACCTGATGTAGCGCACAGGCGTGGGAGGAGGCGGCGATTGAGGTGGAGGAGGCGGCGTGGCCGTGGACGGCAGGGGGTGCGTCGCGTGTGGCAGCGCGGAGGCGAGGCCGCCTGATGTAGCGCACAGGCGTGGGAGGAGGCGGCGGTTGAGGTGGAGAAGGCGGCGTGGGAGGAGGCGGCCTGGCCGCTGAAAATCAGTGGAGAAAGAGAACAAGACTACAAGAGTATAATAGACGGTACAATGTGGATAAGTGGGTTTCTGAAATTTTAGGTTTAGATATAGGTTTCATGGGCCATTAATGAAATTTTGGCCCAACTTTCTAATTTTGGCCCAACACGTATATTTAATTAAAAAAAATATAAAAAAAAAAGTAGGCGGCCTAGGCGCTAGGCGGGCCAAAAACGTCCGATTTTCGACTTTTACAATCTTGATATATATATATATATAACAATGATAATATATACACATGACAGTGATAATTGATAGATCCGAGTTCACCGTGAACTCGAATTCATACAAGTATTTTTCTTGTTATAAGTGAAACTTTCAAGATTCGGAATCTCTAATTTTATCAAATAACTACAAAAGACAAGGACTACTAACTAAACTATTTTAATGAATTGTTGAATAGTTATTTTTTTAATAATGCAGACTGATACACTAATTAAATAAATAACTAAAATTCTGAAATAACTAAGATTTTATTTTGAAATTAACGACCAGACGATATGAGTCGAATTAGTGGTTGATTATTATTATTATTATTATTATTATTATTATTATTATTATTATTATTATTATTATTATTATTATTATTATTATTATAAAAGTCGACCGATTAGTCGGTGACTAGGCAAGTAGGCACCGATTATGTCATTCCCGATTAGGCTCGTTTCTTTCTTTTTAGGCCGATCAGGTGCCGATTAGACCGTTTAGACGCTGACTAGGTCTTCTAAATGCCGACTAGACCGTTTTAACTTAAATATTTTTAATATTTGTTGTCATTTTTTAGAACTTCTGTAATATTTGGTGTTGCCATTTTTAATATTTAGAACTTAAAATTTTGAAATTTGAACTAATATGTGTCATTCTTTTTTTAAATTATGACTTATTGAAATTTGAGTTTCATGGTTGTTATCACTTATAATTTTCATATCAAAAGGTGTTGATATTAATTCTTTTTAAATTATTTTATGTATTGTGTATTATTAATTTATTAAATAATTAATTATATATTTATTATTTAGGTGCTTACAATTAATCGATAGTGATCCAAGTGATCAGTGACTGACTACTTTTATAACATTGATTATTGTTAATCAGTTTTTGTTATAGGGAAAGTCCTTTTATTAGGAAAAAAAAACGTCAATAACAAGCAAAACAGGAACATGATAAAAAGAGAAAAGAAATCCAATTATTTTCGCCTTTAAAAAAAATTATGCTAAATGTCATTAAAATCCCTGGTATGGTCCATGGAGATAAGTGTTTGTCATTACTTTCTCCTAAAAGCAATTTTGTACTTTGTCATTAATAAAATATTCTTTATTATTTGCATGTAGCATTTCTTGAAAAAAAAAAAGGTGCAATTGTTTTTATTTGCTTGAGATTTACTTTATATATATATGGAGCCACAGGCCAATAACCTTCAGGTTGATAGCCTCAGGTATCCAAATGCTTTTATATGTTTTGTTAAATGGGTCGTTCTCCTTTGAATTTGAGTGTACATAAATTTCTATATTTAATATGCACAATAAATATCACTAATATTTATATATACTATTATTTTTATAAAAATTATATTTAATATATTAACATGGATAATATATATATATATATGCATTTTAGTAATAGTGAATATACGTATAACAATAATAATATACATACATAATAATGATAATTGATTTCTTTCACAAAAAAATAGTAATAATTAATAAATTCGAGTTCACCGTAAACTCGAGTTCATACAAATTTTTTTCTTCCTAAATAAATATCCTTTTAAATTAATTTTTATACTCACATATATATACATATATTTTTTTTTTTTTTGAAATACACGAACAACCCCATGTCATTTTTTGGATAGTTTAGGGAGAATTTTTTTTTTTTTTTTTGAAAAGGAGTGTAGGCAGACAAATTGATTAAGCTGAAAAAAAAGAAATTAAAGTAAATTTATTTAGAGTAAGTCTTTTGGGTATGTGCACCTTAAAATTCAGTGTATTTTTTACACACAAAAACTCGTATGCAATATTGCACAAAACTCGACCAGTGCAATATCCCCAAATGAAAATTCGCGGATCCAATAAAATTTTTAAGGAAAATTCTCGCCACTTCCAGAATGTATACCACATGAACATATTTGTGCTACTGTAAGACAAAATGTGTGATACTACATCTTAAAAAGTTATTTTTTTGTACTTTTAAAGTAACTATAAGAATAATATGTATTTTTACAAGAACAAATATGTGTTTCTTAATTTATTTTTCATTTTATTATTAGTTTTATGTTGATAATATATTGATAATGTAATAATACCTTACATGTGTTACTATCTCGCCACTCCCAGAATGTATACCACATGAACATATGTGTGCTACTGTAAGACAAAATGTGTGCTACTATATCTTAAAAAATTAATTTTATCGAAATTCCAGAATGTATACCACATGAACATATGTGTGCTACTGTAAGACAAAATGTGTGCTACTGTAAGACAAAATGTGTGCTATTACATCTTAAAAAATTAATTTTATCGAAATTCCAGAATGTATACCACATGAATATATGTGTGCTACTGTAAGACAAAATGCGTGCTATTACATCTTAAAAAATAATAATTTCTATGAAAACCAATAAATATTTATGAAAAACAAATTTTTTTTTATAATAATACACATATTGATCTTACATTGTATTGACATGTTTGTTTTCTAAAAAAACAAATGAATATATGTAAAAAAAAACAACATTTGTTCTTATAATAGTACACATTTGACCTTATAATAGCATAAATTTACTCATACAGTATAGCGAAAATCCGAAAATTTGAAAATTGCCCAAATCCGACCCGACCCGACCCGTTAAAGATTCACAAATTTTGTTACTTTGACCCTATTGACCCGCGAATTTTTAAAATTTTCATTTTTTGGCATATATTGCACCCTTGCAATATTGCACTGGAGACCTACTCTTTTTTAAAAGTTTGCTCTAATTATTATTGGAAATTTACTTTTTTTTACTGAAAAAAATCTATTATTAAATTATAACTAGATGATTTTGTAGTAATAAGTATAATTTTTTTAATAGGAAGAATTTCACACGAGGACTTAAATTTTAAGTTAAGTTTCAATTTATGACTTTAATTAATTTTGAAGTGTCTCAAATCAAGATCTATATTTTGATTTCTTTTTTAAATTTAAGATCCAATTTTATTATTTTTGTCTTAATTCAAGATCCGATCCATCTGTTTTTATTTCTTTTTTCTTTTTAAGATTCTCCTACATAATTATTTTTTTGTATTTAATTAATTTTTATGATATAATATATCAAACTAAAATTAAAGAAATAAATTTGATGCACGTATTAGACATGCTTTAAAAAAAATTCGGTTGAACGATGAAATTAAAAAAAAACTTCTTAAGTATGTCATATACGAATATTAAAAATTATAATTTTTTAACTTGATATATTATATTTCAAATCTTGATTCGAAATGAAAAGTTATTATATTTTGAGTTTCTTATAAAAATTAAATTGAAATAAAGACAAATGAGTTGGGTCTTGAATTGACTATTGACAATAAGAATAAAACTAAATCTTAATTTAAAAAAAAAAAAAACTAAAATACATAACTTGATTTGAGACACCTCAAATAGAGAACTTAAATGGAAACTCAACTTAAAAATTAGGTCCTAATATGAAATTCTTTTTTTTTTAAACATGACTTTTAAAAATAAATATGTATTAATTGACGCTCTTAATTTAGGTGTAATTATTTTACTTATAAAAAATTACATGTTATATTAATTTATATGTATGATGATCGATGTTTGATTTAATATTTGTATATAAAATATTTTTATTGTAGATCGATGTTCAATTTAATATCTGTATTGTATTATAATATTTTTATTGTAGAAGGTAGTTGATGTATATATGATGATCGATGTTCGATCAAATATTTGCATGCAGGATATTTTTATTGTACAATTCAGTTGATAGAATGTAGTTTATATGGAGTTGGAAGAATTTTTTTTAGTTATTATTGCTATAGAATGTGCTTTCAAATTTGATTATTTTTAATTAGATCAAAAATTGATGCACTAGGATTTTAATTAATTGAGGAATATGATAAATCTAAACAAAACTCTGTCAAATTTTTTTAAATGTTAATATTTAGTTAGAATATATGTAGGGTTGATATAGGGTCAAACTTAAACAAGAATCTAACTATAAATATGACAATCATATTATCTTTCCTGTATGCATCTCTAGTTCTGTATGGATCGACAGTAGATTCGAGCAGATTGATTATTAAATGAGTATAAGAATGAGGTGGAATAATTTTGTAATCATGCAATTAGATACTGCATCGATCATCGATACATTCCATATCATTCTTGAAAATGTTCTAGTGGAAAATCGTAAGTGGTCGAGAAATTTTGTTCGACCACTTGATGATTCACGATTGATAAATCATATACCATTAGGATATCTCATGGTGAGAGAAGAGATAGATGTAGCTCAAGCAACCTGGAAACTGACTTTAGGTTTGAAGATACAATGGATGCAAATAGTTTTAGAGATGTACCGAGTGTTGATATATCTAGTGGGGATGATAAAAAATCTGCGAGATCATCCTTATATGCCAGAGAAGTTAAGGGATAACACTGAATTATCCCTTTGGCCCGGGTGTAAGAAGGCAACAAAACTGTCAGCTGTGTTGATATTGTTTAACCTAAAAGCAGCTCACCAGTTATCTTATGTGTGCTTCACAAATATGCTGGAAGCAGTTAGTGGTCTTTTGCTCGATAAAAATGTACTGCCTATGAGAGCATATGGTGCTAAGAAAATGCTCAAGTCGATCGGGATAGCACATCAGAAATTTTATGCTTGCCCGGGTGTGCATATTATTTCGTAAGGAGTATGCATACCTCGATGAATGCCCCAAGTGTGGCCAGAAGCGATATAAGAAAAATAAATTTCCTATGCAGTTGATGTGGTACTTTCTAATAATACCAAGATTCAGCAGAATATATAGTAACGATGTGGAGCAAGATATTTGACTTGACATCATGATGATAGGATCAATGGTGGATTGCTAAGATACCCTATTGATTCACCCCATTGAAAGGCATTCGATGTCAGACATCCAGAATTTGACATCGAGCAACGATACTTGTGTCTTGCACTCTCAACTGGCAGAATATGTTTCTTCGGTATACAAAGATGAGTCTTACATAATGGCAAGTCAAGTTCAACAAGCTTTCTATGTCCCTGATCAAATTAATTAAAAAATATTTCAACATGCTTCTGTTAAATAAATCTAACAACAGTTACCATATTAACGATCACATCAATGAAGATGTTGACACAATCGATGGTCCTTTTTAGAACTTCACTCTTTCTGCACCCTCTTTCGATGATCTGGCTATCACCCGTACAAGAGAACATTTAGAGATGGAGATGAATATGACAATCTAGGTCTAGTTAACAATCAAGGTCTAAAAATGAAAAATATGTACTAAAAAGAAATGTACGACTTTATTGTATCTTATTTCTTTTGCTTTATTGTTATTATTTCTTCTGTTTTATTCAATGTTGTTACTTTTTCTTTATTAAATGTAGTTTTTTCCGCTTTATAGGATCAATATCTTATTTTCCAATGTCCGATAATGATAGAGATGGTGGAGATTATCATGTCTATCTAGGTGACATGGGTGGAGAAGACTTGGGACAGGGTGTCACTGATGCTCCCACCACTAGACGCTCTAGGAAGAAGCGAGGGAGGGGTGTACTGACGTTGTCACCTTTGAAGAGAGCTTGTGCCAAGGAGAAAACAGTTAAGGTAGTTTTATTACAATTGAACGGTTGAATTTGTAATATGTTTGATTTATTTTTGAACCTAACAATACTATGTTATTGCAGATATCATCCAATGAGTACGGGCAGTCGGTAGGCAATGGGAGTGAGAACCTATGGTACTACCGTGGGCTGCAGTTAGAAGAGTCATCCCGATTGTGCTGCCAAGCAAAGATAGGCATAGCACCAAACTCGATCCTTTGAAGGATGTACTATGGGATGAGCTTGTGGTTATATGCTTATAAAAGTTATTGTATGATATGTGTATGAGCTTGTGGTATCTTAATTGTGGTCCCAAAAATAAACAAACAAAACTAAGAAGACTTGGTGTCTTGAGTGCATAGTGTGTTTAAGTATGCAAGAACGTTTTTATACTAAATCCTTGTTTATAAATTTTTTTTTATTAGTGCAAGTAAGACAGATAAAAGTAGTAAAGCCAAAATAAAATGAGATAAATAATTTATAATGGTTCGGATCAATTTGTCCTACATCCATTCTCCTCTACTCAACTTGGTTAGAGGGACTATTAACTCACTTATTGTATTTCGTTCTTTCTTACGATTTACAATTGAGAGCACTCATTCTCTTAATCTTTGTCTACACCTTTCTTACAAAGATAGAAGATGTTGAAGAATGATTTCAACTAGCAGACTTCTATAAAGTCTGAATATATATATGCGTTCTATATAATAATGATTGTGCAGGATTTGGCTTTTTGTTCTCGTGTATTTTCTCTCTTTTATATTCTCTTCTATTTCTTAAACTGACACATGCACTCCTATTTATAGGGTTCAAAGAACTAGCCATTGGAATTGACTAGAGTTTAAGTTTTCTACAAATTTGGAATCAATCAATCAAAAGTGATTCTTTGACTAGATTGAATTGTCTCCTTCCTTTTTTAGGTTGATTAGTTTCCTTGATTTATTCCAATCTTCAGCCAACATTCCAATGATTTTTACAATGGATAAGCTTTCTAAAATAGACTTCTTTAAGTCTTCTGCTTGATTTAGGAGCATCAGCAAACTTCTTGTCTCCTAAGTTGGGTCTTTTAATTTCTGCTTCTCAGCTGATATAGTCTTCTGATTGATTTAGAAGCATCAGCAAACTTCTAGTCTCCTCAGTTGGGTCATCTGATTTCTCCTTCTCAGCTGATCTTCTTTCTTAGCGGGTCTGAGATGTTCTTTTAATTCTGAAGTCTTTTGATTTTGACCTCAGCTGATCTTCTCATCTGGACCTCAGCTGGTCATCAGTTAGCTAATTTCCCAAGGTTAGCTGATCCTGCAACAAGGTTTTAACATCATCAAAACTATCTCCCAACAATATTTTTATGTTTTATATTTACAGACTATATTTCTCGAACTTGACCATACAAAGAAGAAGTAAATACTGATGAAAGCTAGGATACAGGCCAAGAATTTTTGGGCTTCGCTGAGAAAATTATCACAAGACCTTAAGACTGGTTTGTACTCGCTTACACCGCATACTCAATATGAGAACAATCCTACGGTGGCCCCATACTAGTCTGAGTTCGTCAAAAGATTGATGACTGAAGATTTTCAGGTAAAATTATCCAATATCATTTTTTCTATTCCTAATGTACGATATTTTTTATTGTTTATTGTATTTCTATTACATTGCAGGCAACAAGTTCTATTGTTGCAGTTTTAGACATGATGTGTACGAAGAACAGAGGATGAATATCTTTTAATTTGTAATTAATTGTAAAGTTTAGTTTAATTTGTAATTAATTGTGATAATATCTTTTAATTGTGTGGAATACTATGCTTGTGCAAAATTTATTTCTCGTGTATGCCATGTTTATTTCTCGTTTGTTCAAATTTGTTAAAAAATATTTTTTGCTAGTGTGCGATTAATTTTTGTCGAAAATAAATACATTCAAAAATTATAAAATAATAAATTGTACAAAAAATAAAATAAAATAATACATTTATGCAAATAAAAAAATTTTAAAAAATATATTGTGCAAAATATTTGTAGTCATGTTGTACAAAATAATTTTTTCCTTGTGTGCAATAAATAAATTGTAAATCTATTTGTAAATTAATTTTTTTTGTGAACTCATTTTGAAGTGGAATATAGATACTAGATAGTGATCCAACTGTAAGTTCCCCACAAATAAAATTATGATTTTTCTATAATTTGAATAATTTACTTTAGTTACGTTTTTAATTTAAAATTTTATTTTAACGACATTATTTTTATTATTAGAAAATTAAATTTTATTATTGGCATATATATGGATACTTATGTTAAATTTCTGTTAGCGACAATAATTAATTATCGAGTAGGTATTGTATGAAAATAGTTTATAATAAATTTATCATGAAATTATTTTAATGTATCAAATATTTGGTTAAGTGTATTAAAATATTCATCAGGTGTATCAAAAGTTAAAGTTAATATAAGATAAAAACTTATATAAAAATTTCTACGGTAGAAATTTCCAAAAATATATTATATAACTAAACCTCCTCACGTGCCCGCCTCCGTTACGGCATGTCCGCCCTTCATTCTAATGCATGTGGATTATGTACGTCCTCCCAGGTAAGATCTATTCTCATACATGCGAATTGGAATTTTTCAATTGATTTTTTCTTAATTATCAAAAATTTAGAAAAATAATATTATATAATAAATTTAAAATTTTGCTCTCAATTTGTGTTATTATATGAACAAATAAATGTTATTATAAAGAAAAATGTATATTATTTTCCTAATTAAATATTGTTATTTTATATATATTTATTTATCTATATAAAATAAATATTTTTTTATATTTATTCTTATAAAAATACATTTTGCCCTTACAATAACACACATTTGCCCATATAGTAACACACATTTGCCCATATAGTAACACAAACTGGAGAGCAAATATGTGTTACTATTAGAGTAAATGTGTGTTACTATCTTATAAAATATTATTATTTTACATATATTCATTTGTTTTTATAGAATAAATAATTTTTAACATAATGCAAGAGCAAAATGAGTGTTACTATAAGAACAAATATTGATTATTCACAAATATTTATTTATTTTATAGAAATAATTTTTTTTATATAATAACATATGTATTCCATGAAACAATATACCTAAATTTAAAGAGATGATGAATAAATTAAGAAATACATATTTATTCTCATAAAAATATATTTTGCCCATATAGTAACACACATTTGCCCATATAGTAACACAAACTGAGAGACAAATGTGTGTTACTATTAGAGCATATGTGCGTTACTATCCTATAAAATGTTGTTATTTTACATATATTTATTTATTTTTATAGAATAAATAATTTTTCACATTGCAAGAGCAAAATGTGTTTTACTAGAATGACAAATATTGATTATTCACAAATATTTATTTATTTTTATAGAAATAATTCTTTTTTTTTCATATAATAATGTATGTAGTACATGAAATAATATACCTAAATTTAAAAGGATGATGAATAAATTAAGAAATAATATGCAAAGTGTTATTATATGGACAAATAAATGTTATTATAAAGAAAAATGTATATTATTTTCCTAATTAAATATTGTTATTTTATATATATTTATTTATCTATATAAAATAATATTTTTTTTACATTTATTCTTATAAAAATACATTTGGCCCTTACAATAACACACATTTGTCTATATAGTAACACACATTTGCCCATATAGTAACACAAACTGGAGAGCAAATATGTGTTACTATTAGAGTAAATGTGTGTTACTATCTTATAAAATATTATTATTTTACATATATTCATTTTTATTATAGAATAAATAATTTTTCACATAATGCAAGAGCAAAATGAGTGTTACTATAAGAACAAATATTGATTATTCACAATTAATATTTTTTTTATATAATAACATATGTATTCCATGAAACAATATACCAGATTTAAAGGGATGATGAATAAATTAAGAAATACATATTTATTCTCATAAAAATATATTTTGCCCATACAGTAACACACATTTGCCCATATAGTAACACAAACTGAGAGACAAATGTGTGTTACTATTAGAATATATGTGTGTTACTATCCTATAAAATATTGTTATTTTACATATATTTATTTATTTTTATAGAATAAATAATTTTTCACATTGCAAGAGCAAAATGTGTTTTACTAGAATGACAAATATTGATTATTCACAAATATTTATTTATTTTTATAAAAATAATTATTTTTTTCATATAATAATATATGTAGTACATGAAATAATATACCAAAATTTAAAAGGATGATGAATAAATTAATAAATATATTTTAATTACGCAATAAGTTTTAAAAAATAAAAAATTAAAATAAACTTTAAAAGAAAATTTGCCAACAGTGGTATTTTTAATATGCATGCATGGGATGAAAAACTAGTATGCATATTGGTGTTGGACTCATTGGGCTATTATCCATTACCACGTGGATGGACTAGTTCTCCGCAAAAGACTAGTTACTCGGCAAAAGATTTGGCACCATTACCGCACGTACGACGCTGTGAGTAGGCTTCCTTATTTTATTTTTCTATTTTTGGAAATTTCTATCGTAGAAATTTCTACGCAATTGTTGCTCTTAATATAATAAATTTTATTGACCTCAATTTTTAATAAATTTGATTAAATATTTGATACTTTAAAACTTATTCATGATAAGCTTATCATGAACCATTTTCATACAATACTTTGCCTTAATTATCTGCCGAAAAATTATCAGATGTTTTAAATTATAAAAATTACAAACATAATATATTAAATTGTAAAAAGATATTATAATTAATAAAAATTATAAATTTCATTATTTATTTTACAATCAACCCATATTTTATTTGTGTTGTACTATATGAATAACACGTCAATTTATACAATTTCTTATGTTTCTCCTCTCTTTGTATTATTTTTAATGAATCATTAATTTACGAAATATTTTATACAAGTGTTTAGTTGATATACGATAATACGAGATGAATTTTTAACATCAATCGTTCACTTATAAATAAAACTTACCATACTTTTACATAAATTACAATTAAACTAAGATAAAAACTTGTATGAACTCGAGTTCACGGTGAATTTCGATTACCAATTATCACTGTCGTATATATACACTATCACTGTTATATATATATATTATCACTGTTAAAAAATAAATACTCCCTCCGTTCTAATATTTTCTTCATAGGTGGAGTTTCACGCATATTAAGAAAAATGAAGTATGTGAGTGTGAAATTAAATAATAAAATATAAAAAATGTACTTTATTAACTTTTGTGAGTATGAGTTGTTTTCTTTTTTTTGGTGTGAAGAAAAAGTTGGGACATCCATATAAGGAAAGTGTGAATTTTATCTTGGGATAAAGGGAATATATTTTTATAACAGTGATAGTATATATGAATAACAGTGATAGTGGTTATACATAACAGTGATACGAATTCATGTTAACTCGACTTCACAAGAGACTTGCCGCTAAACTAATGATTTTGAGATTAACCGTGTGAGTCAACCGCCAACTCGGAAGTGAATCACGGCTGAATGTATGCAAACAGCTGGAAGCGTACGCGTAGGACCACCGAGGGTAAGAAACAAAAGAGGTGAGGTGGAATTGAGCGGCGGTGATTATAAGGTCCTTGCTATATTTAGCTGGAGCCGCGTGTGGACAAGCGCACCCCCACACCGTCACTGCGTGTCGGGCCCACCAATCAAATCTATCTCTGATCTGATGCTGAGACTAGCCGTTTTCCCACCTCTCCCTCCCATTTTTATATATCACTCTTCTAGATGCATCTCTGTCTAAATATAGCCGTTGGCAAATGTTTCTGGTTTTTTTTTTCTGTGATATACTCCCTCCGTCCATGAAAATTGAACTACCTTTGCTGTGCACGGTTATTAAAAAAAGTTGATGTTGATGTGTGAAAATGAGTGTATTAGTATAAGAAAATATTTAATTATTAAAAAAATACTTGATGTGATGTGTAAAAGTGAATATATGTATATAAAAAATAAAAATAATGATTGTAAATTTTCCATTTTAGGTAAGTAGACCATTTATTGTGGACGATCATTTAAGGCAACGTGGACCATTTATCGTGGACGGAGGGAGTAATTTGTTTCAATTTATTCACGAGACTTTATTTCAATTAAATATGGGTTTGATTTCCAATTATTTGGGGAAATTATTTGGAGAGAGATATTGTGGGGGGAGAGAAGTATTTCAAATGTATAGTTATAATAAAAATATTTTTGAAACATTTTTGTTGGAAAATAGTATACGTGTTTGAGATTTTATTTTAATTTCATTATTATAGATATTTTATTGTTGTTTTTTTTGTGTAACTGAAATCTTAATATAATTGAATATATTTTTTAAAGATAAAAATTTATGTGAAATAATCCTGAAACTAAATAAACTAACATATATTTTCTACGGAGTAACATTTGTGTAGAAATTTCTACTGTAGAAATATCCATTTTTAAAAAATTCGCGGTCTAAGCCGGGTCGGATAAGATTTGGACATTTTTTTTCAAAATTCGCGCAATTTGTAATTCCAGGTTTTTTTGCTCCCAGGTATGTTACAATTTGGGCAAATGCATATTACAATTAGGCAAAATCTGTGTTACTAATTCTTAAAAATATTAATTTTTTGTATTTTTCAAGTAACTATAAAGAAAATATATATTTTTGCAAGAATAAATATGTGTTACTTAATTTATTTTTTATTCTTTTTGTTGATTTATGCTAATAATATGTTATTCATGTACTAATACATCATTTGATACCTTATATATGTTATATAAAATATAATATATATTTTTCTAAGGATAAATAAATGTTTGTATATACAGTAACACACATTTACTCTAATTGTAACACACATTTGCAGTAACACACATTTACTCTAATTATAACATATATTTGCAGTAACACACATTTACTCTAATTGTAACACACATTTACCCTAGATGTAACATACATTTGCAGTAACAAATTTACTCCAATTGTAACATAAATTTGTAGTAATACACATTTACTCTAATTGTAACACATATTTGTTCCTCAATTTGTGTTATTATATAAGCATATATATGTTACTATAGGATAAAATGTATTTTTATTAAGAATAAATATGTATTTCACATTGTGTTACATTGCATGAAAAATAATTACTTCTACAAAAATAAATGAATATGTGTAGAAAATAACATTTAGTCTGATTGTAACACACATTTTGCCTTAAAGTAAATGCATTTGCCCAAATTGTAACATACCTGGGAGCGAAAAAAAACTGAAATTACAAGCTGCGCGAATTTTGGAAAAGAATACTCAAATTCGACCCGACCCAGTTTAGACCCTTGAATTTTTAAAAAATGAATATTTCTACGATAGAAATTTGTATATAAGTTTTTGTCTTTTCTACGAATGTTGTAATGAATTATGTTCGATTCATATTTTATTTAGTTATCTTATGAGATGGTTTTATGGAAGATTATGTTTTTTTTAAATATTATTTTATTGTGATGGTGTAAAACTAAAACCTATACAATAAAAAAAAATCAGGCTGATAATGTTAAGGAATCCATTGGAATTGAAAATATAAAGTACCCGTGTTAATTACAGTTACCATCCTAAGTGAAATAAATATTTTCTATTCTTTTTACACGAAAATACTCTATTGACCTACATGTTAAAAACAAAAATCTTTTATACCAACTGATCCATTACTGCACCAAAAAAAAAAAAAAAAAAAAAAAACCCTAATTCATCTTACCAACACCTTCCTTTGTGACAAAAACTTATAGTTTCCCCGTTCCATAGAAATTTGCACACTTTCCTTATTCGGGCGTCTCACACAAATTTGCACACTACTAAAAAAGGAAACATTAATTTACGTGCACCCTCACAAACATATACACATATTTACTCATATGTCACTACTTTATATATAAAACATATTTTCCTTAAAAAAATATGCCGTCTCGTAAGGTGCAAATTCCTACGGGACGGAGGGAGTATAAAAATTTCTATAGTAGAAATTTCAAAAATAACTTAAAAAAAACAATTAATAAACTCACACGCCACACGCACGCCGCCCAGCCTACATATTCAGTATGTTAATTCCCTCCCCACACCCCCCCTCCCCCTCAACACACGCGCCCAGCCCTTGCGACACACATGCACAACCAATTGCTAACTAATAATTATTATTTATTATTATTTTTTAATTGTTATAAATTTAAATTTTAATTAAATAATATTGTATAATAAATTTAAAATTTTGCTCTCAATTTGTGTAGTATAGTAACACACATTTACCTATATAGTAGCACACATTTGTCCATATAGTAACATAAGTTGGAGAGCAAATATATGTTACTATTAGATCAAAATTAATGTGTGTTACTATCTTATAAATGTTGTTATTTTACATATGTTCATTTGTTTTTATAGAATAAATCATTTTTCACAAAATGCAAGAGTAAAATGTATGTTACTTTAAGAATAAATATTGATAATTCACAATTTTTTTTTATAGAAATAATTACTTTTTTCATATAATAACATATGTATTACATTAAACAATATACCTAGATTTAAAGGAATGATGAATAAATTAAGAAACATATGTTTATTCTCATAAAAATATATTTTGCTCATATAGTAAAACACATTTGCCCATATAATAACATAAACTGAGAGACAAATGTGTGTTACTATTAGAGAAAATGTGTGTTACTATCTTATAAAATGTTGTTTGTACACATATTCATTTGTTTTTATAGAATAAATAATTTTTCACATAATGCAAGAGCAAAATGTGTGTTACTATAAGAACAAATATTGACTATTAACAAATTTTTTTTTTTTAGGAGAAGTAATTATTTTTTCAATATAATAACATATGTATTACATGAAAAATATATGGATGATGAATAAATTAAAAAACATATATTTATTCTCATAAAAATATATTTTATCCTTATAGTAACACAAATTTGCTCAGATAGTAACACAAATTGGGAGATAAATGTATGTTACTATAAGAGCAAAAGTGTGTTATTGTAAAATCAAATGTGTGTTACTGGGAATTTTTTCCAAATATTGCAAAAAAAAAATTCGATTACCAACATATAGTGATATTTTGCCCGATGTGTAAAATAAGCAAGAGCGCCGTTTGAAATGGCGCCCTTAAAGAAGGAGCGCCACCTGAAACGGCGCCCTTAGGCTGGCGGAAGGGGCCCACTGAAGGGCGCCATCTCCGATGGCGCCCTCAGTATAAAACCAACCCACCCACCCCCTGCGTTGAGGGCCCACTGAAGGGCGCCATCTCCACTGGCGCCCTCAGTGGGAAAGGACAAATCCCGATGGAAGAGCGCCCTTTGCCTTGGCGCCCTCCGAGGCCCCACCACCTCCCCCATGCATGCGTCCACATGCATACGTCCATCATTGTCTGCAAAGGGAATATATTCCCATGCGCATGCCTATACCCTGAACCATCTACACACATTTGATTTATGTATATAAGAGTGAAGGTCTGGTTCATATTGAAATGGAGATAGAATACGTGAATGAAGAGGGTTGAGGTGAGATTCATATTAAAATGGAGATAGAATACGTAAATGAAGAGTGTTGAGGTCAGGTTCAAGTAAGTTTTGAGTTTTATATTTTCAGTATTTATAAATTTAAAATATGTGATTATATATTTATATACTTCAATAATTTATTTTGTTATAATGTTGTTTAGGATTAATTGATATTTACGATAGTTTCAAGACATACGAGGATCGTATTTTGAAAGATTACACATCTTAAGGTACTTCTTGTTTTTCTTATTATTGTAAGTATATATTCAGTAAATTTATTTATGTGTCCAGATTAAAGTTTTATAAAAAATAAAATTTAGGATTTAGGGAAATTACAGTTATATATGTTCATATTCTGCAGTAATGTATATTTATGTTCAAGTTCTATGAAATTATAGTTTGCTAAACTACAGTAATGCATGTTTATGTTCAAGTTTACTAATTTAAAGTAATATATTAAAATGAATTACAGTTTGCTAAATTCGAGGATGTAAATTGACCATATTTTCTACATCCTCCCTAAAACTCCAAAAAATATGGGATGTCGCGTGAGTTGCTCTTAGTGTATCATTTTCACTAATGGTTCCCCTAAAAATGCCTTCCGAACGATGTGTTTCTTGGGACGACAAGACTGACGGATCATTTGGTCCATACAATTCTTTATACGAAGTCATCCTGATATTAAATAAAAAAATAACAATATTAATTCTATATGACAATTATGTATAACAAAATATATTATGAAAATACACTTTGATATACCAAAATCTACTTATTCACATATTCACAACTATAATTCATATATTTACAACTAAATTTAAAACCTAATTTATGTATTCACAACTATAATTTACAAACTTAAAACCTAATTCGCATATTCTCAACTAAATTCACAACTAAATTCATATATTTACAACTACACATAAAACCTAATTCAAATATTCACAACTATAATTTATAAACTCACAACATCAAATTCACACATTCACAACAAAAATACACAACTAAATTATGATTCATATACTAAACTCACAACTAAACTAATATCTTTACAACTATACTCAAAACCTAATTCAAATATTCACAACTATAATTTTTAAATTCACAACAAAAATACACAACTAAATTATTGTAAAATACACAACTAAATTATTGTAAAATACACAACTAAATTATGATAGAAATACACAACTAAAAGATAATTAAACTCACAAAATAAATTTAAATTAACTATCTACCCACAAAAATATATCTCTTAATATATGATAAATGTTACTTACTTTAAAGGATAATTTCAGCAACTTGGGGCGGTCTCCGGCGAGTTTCACTCTGTCTCCGGCGAGTTTCACTTTGTCTCCGGTGAGAAGAGGTTTGTGAGAGAGTGAGGGGATGATGATATTGAAGTGTGTTGAGGTGTTGGAGAAAATAAATAGGTGGGGTGTTGGCCGAAAATAACAAATAAATGGGGGAGGTTGGGAGTTAGTTGTTGTATGGAGTGAATGATGGGTGGGAGGGAGCAGAGGCAGGGGCGTAGGGGCGTGTCAGGGGTGGGGTGCCGAGTCAGGGGGTGGGGTGCCGTGTCAGGGGTGGGGTGGGGTGCTGTGTCAGGGGTGGGGGTGGGTGGCTGGCCGTGTCAGTGGGGTGGGGGGTGGCGTCAGAGAGTTGGAGGGCGCCATCTCAGATGGCGCCTCTCCTTGTGCACAGTGAGGGCGCCGTTTCAAACGGCGCTCTTGCTTATTTTGCACATTCCACGAAATATCACCATATGTTGGTAATCGAATTTTTTTTTTGCAATATTTGAAAAAAAAGGCCGTGTGTTACTATATGTATAAATATTTATTTATAATATAATATTAGGTATATTTTAATCTACATAATAATTAAAAAAATTAAAAAAATTAAACAAAATAAATGAAAGGAAATTAAAATTAGTTTGAATGGGATTGGGGGTGGGAATGGGAATGGGAATGGGAATGGGGAAGGTAACTGAAGTGAGTGTTGGCGTGAGTTTGTTGGAGGGGGAGTGCGCGTGGTCCTTTTTTTTCTTTTCTATATCTAGTAATTTCTACGGTAAAAATTTCTACCCAAGTGTTGCTCTTCCTTTATTTATTATATATTCAATTAAATTATTCATTATAAATTAACTTAACGATCTGATTTATTGCACTTAAATTTTATTATTAATAAAAATATAATTATGGATGAATATGAGATAAAAAATTTTTTAGTCCCATAACTTATTGAGTGTTCGATTTTGGTCCCAAAAATTTTAACTTTTCAATTTTGGTCCCGCAACTCTTTGTGTTTGTCCAATTTTGGCCCCATTTTCACCAAAAAAATGTAAATAATGTCATTTTTTGCCATGCACAACGCATTTTGTGGTTGAATTTGGAATTTTCTGGCATTCTTGCTGATGTGGGTGCCAAATAATTAATCTTTTTATTTATTTTGTATTTTTACTTATTTTTCTATGTTACTGAAACACTAATAAAATATCAGCAAGTATGATGGAAAGTTTCAAATTCAACCACCATGTGCACCGTGCATGGCAAAAAATAATATTAATTTTATTTTTTTGGTAAAAATTGAACCAAAATTGGACAAACTCCAAGAGTTACGGGATCAAAATAAAAAAGTTAAAATTTTTAGGACCAAAATTGGATAAACACTAAGAGTTACGGGACCAAAATTGAAAAGTAAAAATTTTTGGGACCAAAAGCGGACACTCAATAAGTTATGGGACTAAAAAACTTTTTTTCTCGGATGAATATAGAGATGCATAATTTTACATATTGAAAATTAAAAAAATTGGATTAATAAATATTATTTATTAATAAATAAATATATAATGTTTTATTAAATCCATTAACAATTTACGTATTATAAGTCTAAGAAAATTTATTTTGAGGGAGAGTATAAACTGGACTATAAATTTTAAAATTCAGCGGTGTAAAAAGAGTTTTTACAAGTTATTAGTGATAACTATAAAATTCTTTACAACGTGCGAAAGCTTCGGTAAACGTCTTTGTGATGAATCTTCTGTAATTTGTCAGGGTTGGAGGACCCCTTGTCCTCTAATTTTTAATGAATTATTTTTTCCTCTAAAAAAATTATAGAATTCTTACATCCTGTTTTAAATTATCAACTAATAAAGAGAATAAAGAGAACACAAATTTATTAATCTAGTTCGTCAGAAGACTATGTCTGGAGACGATGCTAAGCCAGGATAGTTCTTATCTATTCATACGTATATAATTCTCTCTATACATAGCTTACAAACTAGAGTTTAGATCAATAATAAAATATCATGAAAACCGACTTGCCCCTTCATCAATTACTTTAATAAAGGTACAATATTATAATTTTCTTCAAATCCCCTTAATCGAAAGGGTGAATGGTGTGCATTGTTACCTTTATAAAAAAACTTCCCAAGTATCAAGCACTGTAGAAAAAATAAACCTTGGTCAAAGAAAAAAATGAGTTGCAACACACCAATGTTGGGATTCCTTTTGAAGTCTACACCTAACAACTGATATCAACATCTATAAAGTGAAATCAGAAAGTCTATGCATCCCAGTTATTTCACACGTTTCTTAAAAGAGGTATTCAACAATGATTTTATAAACCAAACAGTTGCATTGTTTTCAAAGGTCGCTTGAATCTTGAGCAAGTCTTGTGGTTGCTGGTTATAGAAAAACTCAGGTGATATATACTTGGTATTGTCACTTATGATGTAGCATAATATTATTCATTCGATACAAGCAACATTGTCTTCATATACACATGTAGACTCTTCAGTGGTAGAACTCAAGACATTTTTTTTTTTTTTGAATATGTGCAATAATGGACCTTAACCAAATACACTAATGAACTGCTTCATGTAAGACAATGATCTCCGAATGGTTTGATAAGGTAGCTTTAAGAGTTTTCTTACTTGATCTCTAAAATATTGATTTGTTTCCTAACCAGTTTGGAAGTATACATAATGTGGATCTGAAATATAACCAACATCAACAAAACTAACAAATATATCATTTGATGTATCAGTGTAGGGGGTAACTTCATTTTTTTTAGGAGTTACAATTTTATTTATGGTCCATTTTTTCTCTCCATAAGAAAATAACAAATTCTTGTCAATGATTCCTATTAAGTATCAAAATATATTCTTAACATCATTTCAACGACACCGGTTTAGTCCTAAAGTAAATCTACCTAGTAACTTTACTGAGAAAACAATATCTAGTTGACTACATTGAACTAAGTATAGTACTGCTTCTATTGCACTCAAATACAAAATCTCAGCTCCCAATAGCTTTTCATCATCTTTCTTTAGAAAAATAGATCTTTTTTAAATTTAGAGTGCTAACAGGATGCACATTGTTCATGTTTAATCGCTTGGGCATTTTTTGGACATATATAGGCTGCTGGATAAGTATTTCACAAGCTCGATGTTCTAGCTCAAGGCCTAGACAGAACTGAGTGTTTCCAAGATCTTTCATCTCAAATTCAGATTTCAAGTAGCTCATGGTTTTCCTTATTTCATTAACAACTCCTATCACGTGCATGTCATCAACAAAAACAACTACAACTGCAAATTCAGAACTTATCTTCTTTATTAATACTTTTTATGATATTTTTCAATCAAGTAGTTACTTAGAACGGTATACCACATCCATCGAGATTGTTTCAATCCATAAAGTGAGCGTTTCAATTTGATTGAAAATGCACTATATGATTTGAACTCACTTGACTAGGGTAATGGAAAGTCATCATTCACGTTCATATATATCTCTGAATTAAGATCCAAAGAGATATGGAATAACCACATCTATAAGTTGCATTTCCAATCTTTCAAAAATTACTAAGCTAATTAAGTAGTAGAACATTATAACATCCGTAATAGAAGAGCATGTCTCCTCGTAATCAATTCCAGACGTTGTGAGAAATCTTACGCTACAAGGCGAACTTTATATCTCTGGACCTTATTTTTTTCTTTTTATTTTATAACAATGACTCATTTATGTCCTACAGGCTTTACATTTGGTGGGGCTAGTATTATTGGACCCAATACCTCTATTTTCTTAAAGAATCAATTTCTGCGTGGATTGTTTCTTACCATTTGCGCTAATATGCTATTTGTTGACATTTTCTAATAAAATGCGGTTCAATATTATCATGCTCGATAATTTCTTGAGTAACAGTAATAACAAATGCAACATCAATCTTGGTGCAATGTTTGTCCATCAACTCATATGTACTCTCGTAATCTATAGAGATTTCTTTATATTCTATAATCATATCAATAATCAGGGCATCCTCTAGTAATGATTCTTGGGCATTACTCTAATTAGAGATCTCGTGAGATAAAGTCTTGATATATAAGATCAATGAATTTGATTGTGCCACAATAACTTTATCTTTCAAGGGTGGTTGCCAATCAAACTAGGTGGCCTCTCCCCTTTCCTGTTCGGAGCCACGACTACCAGGTTTGGTTGCAATACCTTTCTCCGCAGTGTTGTGCCCCTTATTGGGGCACATCTAACATTACAGACACATTTACAGTTGGTATATGTGACCTAGTAATTTTAATAATTATTTTATTTGTTTTGAAGATTAATTATTCTCTTTACTTCACTTTTACATTGTAAAGTATGGGGATCAAAATTATGAGCCAGAATAGGACAAACCATGATAATTTCTATCGTTTTCTTAGAAAGTTATTTTTTTATCTCTCTGTAACAATGAGAATACTGTCTCATTAAAGTGATTTATGCAAATCTAGCAGCAGATAGGTTATCTATCAAGGGTTCTAAGCAATAGATATTTATTGGAGATGTATATCTGAATCGTCTCTGAAAAATCCATTTTAGTGCGATGTGGGGGCACAATAGGCACATTTATATACCACACAACTAAATATGCATAGATGTAGAATGTCAGGCTCATATCCATTAACCAATTGGTACACGTAAATGGTTGGTCAACAGTGGATTTGAAATGTATAAGAAAATTTGCATGTAATATTGTATAGCCCTACCCAGAGATAGGAATGATAGTGTGCATAACTAATGCGCTAGCCACCATTTGTAGTCTTTTAATGCTGGCCTCTGCACATAGTATATATGATGCTTTACATCGATCTATATAGACATGCTATAATAATTAAATAATTTTTATGTAAGTTCTCCACTGTTATCAAGTCTTATAGATATATAGTTATTTGCACCACTTCCTTCATATCACACTGTGTCCACCATCTAGGTTATTCTAACCATTGGCAGCATGAAGATGATGCTGTCAGACGCCCTTAGCTCAATTTTTACCTTGTCAGTCACATCCAAAATCAACCAATAGTGTTCAGGATGGTTGTCTGTCATGTAGACCGTAGAAATGAGACTCTATCTCATCATCCTCAGAATTCGATCAGGTTTGGGGGCAAGAAGATGTCAACATGTGCATACTTTGATTCATGTTCCACTTGCTTCTTCTTGTTCATCCTCCATTTTTCTCTATATTCTCTGGGCTCTAGATTTTCTCTCATTCGCTATAGGGCAGCTAGGGTTCCATCATCCAACAGACTAGAACTCTTATCTACCTTCTTCTGTGGGGCAACAATCATGCGATCCTTTTTCATAAGTCGCAGCTCTCTCTCTGGTTCTCATAGCCTAAAAAGTAGGATTAAGACCGAAGGCTTCCTCAAAGATTCCAGCCACTTCAAGTGCAACACTTTCATGGGGTTAGGATTTTGAACGATCAGCTCCTACACGTCAGGATTAGCAAGCTCAGGGGAGATAAGAGTTGGTCACTTGCTAGCAATGACCACTTTCAGCTTCATTGGATCTTTTTCTCTTCTTTCCTTCTCCTTTTTTAGCTTCATCAGACTCATGGAAATCTTTAAGGGTTTTGAGAATTAATTTTTAAGTGTTATATATTATAAAATATAAATTAATAAACGTATACTTCGCGAATCTCACCCAAATTTTTTAAAAATTCGTATCCCCGCATTTACAGCATGTTGCCCAGCACCCTTTCACGTGCACCTTTTACCACATAGGTAGCTAATAAATATGAAACACTTGGAAAAGGAACACATCATCCTAAATTCCCAATTAAAAACAAAAATCATAAATTCCGAGGTGTGTTTCTTCATCATTGTTACATAAAAAAAAATTAAATATTACTACTCGTCCTAATGTTTATAATGATAAAAATAATAAGGACATTGCTAAATATCCAGACATCCATACATTCAGACAAAAGTAATTTTGAAAATAATAAATTAAGACACAAGTTAAATGTCATTTTTACCCTTCAATTTTCTCTCTCATAAATTCAAACTTACACTTCAATTTTCTCTCTCCTAAATTGTATTTCCAATGCAACACTCAACTGCCAACTAAAATTCATTAATGAATACGGTAAAGATTGTCCTCTTAAATATCTTTCAATAGTTTCTCCTCTTCCATTTTAAATTCTTTTACAAATTTTATATTCAACAAACCTTCTCGAATTAAATTATTTATTTTAAAATTATATATATTATTAATCTCGAATTAAGTTATTTATTTTCAAAAAAATTCAAATTAAATCATTTATTTTCAAAAAAAAAAATCAACATATTCGTATGAATTAAAATTTTTAAATTAATTTTACTATAAAAATATATTCCACTCTAATGATAAGTTAACAAAAAAAAAAATCGAAACTATATTAGGGTGGGAGTTAAAAAAAATTATTAAACTATATTTATGCTTTAATAAGTGGGTTTGTGGATGAGTGAAATTAGGGTGAGAGTTAATTATTATGCCGGCAGTTAATTAATACTCACTCTCTCCCACACTTCGCATGTTTCCATATATCACAATTAACTAGAATATAATCAATTTGTTAATTCAATTTAAATTCAAATTAGAATCTTAATAAATTGATTCTGGAAAATTACTATTCATGGTTTAGTGATAATTTAATTAAAAAAATTAAAATTCGTAATAAATAAATTAGAATAATAAATCAAACTGAAAAATAAAAAAATATCCAATTTAAATGCTAATTATTTGAATTAAAAAAACTATCAATGTACATAATTTATTTGAATTACAAAAATATTAATTAAAATAAAAAATTTTGACCTATATATAATATATCCCAAAATAAATTAGAATTAAGATATTTAAAAATTTTACAAATGTGTATTAGTAATTTATTTACATATTCTATAAACAACGGATCTATCATTATGCAAAACAATTTATTTATGAAACTATGAGTTAAATAAAACTATAGAAAGATTTATTTATTGTAATTTTTTTTTTTACAATAATATACTTATTCACGCCTTACAATTCCTTGATCAAAGTGATTGATGATAATAAATGATAATTTAAAAATATCATATTTTTAAATTCAAATTCAAATTTTAATGTATAGACAAATTTATGTAGTGAATATTTACGATTAAAATTGTTGTAGACATTTGAGAGGAATGTTGTTAAATTTATAGAAATGTGTTAAATAGTATGAATTAACGCGAATTTTAGATTATCTTGGCTTTATAATTCATATAAAGAGATTTAGTTTTTTTTACAATAATATACTTATTCACAACTTATAAAATATATACACGGGTTATTTAAAATTTAAAAATTTATTTAATTTGTAATGGCCACAAAAATATACTTATTATAAGTTAAATGAAACTATAGAAATGTTTATTTATATAATTATTTGGTTGTACATGTTCTTAAAATTTTAAAATTTTAAATTTCAAAGTTTAAATTCATTAATGTTTCAAAAATTCAATCTAATTTCATAGATCAAATTTCTTGATTTAAAATTAATTGGTCAATTTTATTTTTTTTGTAATATCAATAATTCGTTTTATATATCATGATACAAATCAATTTATAATATCATGATACATATCAATTTATAATATCAATAATTCATTTTATAATTTTTCTAATTCTGTAATTCGTTTTATAATTGATATTTATATTATTTAAGTGTTTCACACTATGAAGGTTAGTAATTAAATTAGTATGAACACTAGTATCACTATCAATAGTACACTAACACTTTATAGTACTACTGTCGATACTGCTTAAATGTAAGTTGAAATCAGGTCTATATCTTTGTAATATATCTTAAGAATAATAATAATAATGATGTATAAGTGATATTTATATTGTTTAAGTGTTTCACACTATGAAGATTAGTAATTCAATTAGAATGAACACTAGTACCACTATCAATAGTACACTAGCACTTTTATAGTATTAATGTTGATACTACTTAAATGTAAGTTGAAACTAGGTCTATATCTTTGTAATATATCTTAATAATAATAATAATAATGATGATGTATAATTATATTTATATTATTTAAGTGTTTCACACTATGAAGATTAGTAATTCAATTAGAATGAACACTAATACCACTATCAATAGTACACTAGCACTTTACAGTAATAATCTTTATACTACTTAAATGTAAGTTGAAATTAGGTCTATATCTTTGTAATATATCTTAAGAATAATAATAATGATGATGTATGAGTGATATATATATTGTTTAAGTGTTTCACACTATGAAGATTAGTAATTCAATTAGAATAAACACTAGTACCACTATCAATACTAAACTAACACTTTATAGTACTAATGTTGATACTACTTAAATGTAAGTTGAAATTAAGTCTATATCTTTGTAATATATCTTAAGAATAATAATAATGATGATGTATAAGTGATAGTTATATTGTTTAAGTATTTCACACTATGAAGATTAGTAATTCAATTAGAATGAACA